>LPNX011221906.1:420168-549699 GCA_001517045.1 Pseudotsuga menziesii
GATGCAGATTGAGCTAGAAGTATCTCAGACAGGAAAAGCACATCAGGTAGATGCTTTTGTTTGAGGTCTGCTATGAGTTCATGGTTTAGCAGGAAACAGTCCAGTGTTTCTCTTAGCCCAGTTGAAGCAGAATACATAGCAGATTTCTCTACTAAGTTGTGAAACCATATGGATTCAGAAGCTGATATCAGGTCTCTTTGACCTGAAGATGGATACTACAATGATTCTATGTGATAACCATAGTTGTGATGACAAAGAACCCTGTATTCCGACGTAACACGTAGAAATCCGGTATTTCTACATACAAGATAAGATGCAGATGATGATACTGTAGATGCAGATGATGGTGATTCAGTATTTCTATACTGAATATAGAGATGATGATGTTTCAGTATTCCCATATTGAATATATAGATGATGATGATTTCAGTATTCCCATACTGAAGATATAGATGATGATGATTTTAGTATTCCCATACTGAAGATATAGATAATATTTTAGTATTTACATACTGTAGATGCAGATGATGGTGATTTCATATTTCTATGCTGAATATAGAGATGATGATGCTTTCAGTATTTCTATATTGAAGATACAGATGATGATAGTTCAGTATTCACATACTAAATATGTAGATGATGATGGTTTGGATGATGATGTACTGATGAAGCCTCTACCTCGAGTAGAGTTCGAACACTTTCGAGACAAGCTTGGTGTTGTTCGAAAAGACCTTCCTCGAAAGGGGGAGTAGTGATGTTGCAGTGGGATTGTGTCATCCCTGGGCATTTGCCCTAAAGTGATCCGGAGACCTCAGTCCTTGAGAATGAAGTGGGATTGTATCATCCCTGGGCATTTGCTCTAAAGTGATCAGGAGACCTCAGTCCTCGAGAATGAAGAGGGATTGTATCATCCCGGGACATCTGTCCACAATAGATCCGGTGACCTTGGTCCTCGAGAACGTGGTGGATTGTATCATCCCTGGGAACTTTCCCTAAAGTGATCTGGAGACCTCGGTCTTCGAGAATGAAGAGGGATTGTATCATCCCGGGACATATGTCCATAATAGATCCAGTGACGTCGGTCCTCGAGAATGTGGTAGGATTGCATCATCCTTGGACATCGTCCTAAAGTGATAGGGACTGATTCTCCCGTAATTAATCTGGTGGTTTCGGTCCTCAAGAATGTGGTAGGATTGCATCATCCTTGGACATAGTCCTAAAGTGATAGGGATTGATTCTCCTGTAATCAATCCGGTGCCTTCAGTCCTCGAGAATGTAGTAGGATTGCATCATCTTTGGACATATTCCTAAAGTGATAAGGACTGATTCTCCCATAATCAATCCGGTGGCTTCGATCCTCGAGAATGTGGTAGGATTGCATTGTCCTTGGACTTAGTCCTAAAGTGATAGGGACTGATTCTCCCGTAATCAATCCGGTAACTTCGGTTGTTGAGAATGTGGTGGGATTGTATCATCCCTGGACTTTAAGTCCAAAAATGATCCAAAGACTTTTTGTCTTTGAGTTGTGGATTGCAGGTTGTAGCTGATGATGATGATGACGTACTGATCAAAAGATCAGAGTATGATGAAGTACTGATCGAAAGATCAGAGTATGATGATGACGTATTGCTCGAAAGATCAAAGTATGATGATGATGACGTACTGATCGAAAGATGAGAGTATGATGATGATGCACTATGATTATGATGTTTCTGATCGAAAGATCAGAGTATGATGATGATGTTTCTGATCGAAAGATCAGAGTATGTTGATGATGTTTCTGATCGAAAGATCAGAGTATGATGATGATGTTTCTGATCGAAAGATCAGAATGTGATGATGATTTTGATCGACAGATCAGAATATGATGATGATGATGTTGCTGCTGATCGAAAGGTCAAAGTGTTGATGATGATATTGTTGATCGAAAGGTCAAGATGCTGAAGATGTTGTTGGTGATCGAAAATTCAAAGTGCTGAAGATGTTGCTGATCGAAAGGTCAAAATGCTGAAGATGTTGTTGCTGATCGAACAGTCAAAGTAATGAAGATGTTTCTGATCGAAAGTTCAAAATGCTGAAGATGTTGTTGCTGATCGAAAAGTCAAAGTGCTGAAGATGTTGCTGATCGAAAGGTCAAAATGTTGAAGATGTTGTTGCTGATCGAACAGTCAAAGTACTAAAGATGTTGCTGATTGAAAGGTCCAAATGATGAAGATGTCGTTGCTGATTGAAAGATCAAAATGCTGAAGATGTTGTTGCTGATCGAACAGTCAAAGTGGTGAAGATGTTGCTGATCAAAAGGTCCAAGTGCTGAAGATGTCGTTGGTGATTGAAAGATCAAAATGCTGAAGATGTTGCTGATCAAAGCAGTCAAAGAATTAATGATAATGAAGACTGAAGATTGAAGATGAAGACTACATGATGTTGAAAAGATTCCAATGATTTATAGATGTGTTACCCTGATGATGTTGATGATGTCCCCTATCTCTCTCCTAATCTTGTTGTTTATGTTGTTGTAGAATACCCTTCTCATTAAGGGGGAGTGTTGAAATATTGTAACTTCAAAGAATATTCTATATGTATCTTTTTGTGGTCCCCGATGGTCCTACCGAGAGAACCACTTGTATTACACTGTACCCCGATGATCCTAATCGAAAGAACTAATAAGAGTCATGAAGTAGTCCCCTCTAATTGTAAAGGTGGGTCATTAGCACCCCAGTGTGGTTACTTGAGCCTACATGTGTAACTCGATCCTACAAGATTTAACTCGAGCCTACATGTCAAATGAGTTAACTTAAGTGAATAGATGAATATAAATAGAGGTGTAGTGCTCCTCATTTGAGACACACACACTCTCACTTGTGTAGCACATTAGTGGAGAAGAGAAGTAGCTAGAGAAGGAGGAGGATCAGGCTTTGATCTCCTTGCTGGTTTTATCTTTTATCTTTTTGGGGCATCTATATTGAGGAAGCTTTTGCTGGGTTTTTCCCTGTAGGGTTTTCCCGGGATAAATCTTTGTGTTCTTTTTTTATGGTTGTGCTTTTCTATCTTTCAGTGATCATGTTTATATGCTTTTGTCATGAAAATGAAATGAAATACTAATGTCTTAGCTAAGCATATGAAAATTTAACAGTGTGTGTTATAAGATATGCATGTGCTGCAGAGAGAGTTTGTGTAGCGTTGAGGATGAAGCATTCCCTCAAGCACATGTTTGTTGTTATAGTTGATGTTCATTCCAACTAAACCATTGTAATATCTCATTATAAAGATATTCATTCATTTAATTGAAATACATACTTCTTGGCCCGCCTGCATGTTTTGTGTGTGTGTGTGTGTCTATGTTCCCATTGTGTAACTCTGACTTACATGCGGTTGACTGGTAACTAACCAACCAACCTTGCATCACAATCCCTTACACATTGAGGAATTAAAAATAATAGAGTTACAAACTCTAGATGTTTAATACTAACCAAACTCAAGAGTCAAAATCTGTAACTATTAGCACAATTTACAATCCCTTACACATTGAGTAGTTAAAAATAATAGAGATACAAAACGAAAATTGTCATTGTTATTCGATGTTGTTAAAATTAAATGTTGCGTCCATTACATAATAATTTACAAGTGTTGTTAATTTTGGAACTAACAACTACAAGGAAATACATGCTTGTAGTCTTTCTCACGTCATTATGAAAAGCATCTTGCACAGAAAATGAACCATAATCCTCATGAGGCGAATAAGTGCCATGTGAAGACTTCTATTGAAAACAAGGATTATGACGTTTGAAACGAAGTAGGGTTTATATTGGAATATGGCATCATAGTAAATATATAACACAAAGTTTAGTTCTTAGATATATGTTTTTTAGCACTTTTATAGCACATGTATGTAGTTTGTTTGGTTAGGTCTTAGTACTCACGACTAGGTGCTTTGAATTTTCCTTATTAGTCCCTTCCCTTTGGGATGAAAGGACTATATGAATCATATTGAGGTTATATCAATTGCTTAGACATGAAAATCAAAATATTTTATAAAACATAACCTAAGTTTTCAAAGAATGCTTTATATACATCTATCAAATTTCTAGCCACTTTATACTGACCAATGAATTATTTCCTCCTCTTATTTAGGCTCATACAAAGGAAATCACGTGAATAATATGAGTATACAATGTTTTTATCTAAGTTTCATGTAAATTCTTTATCTTCATTTTTCAAAAGTGAATTATTACTACTCATTCTAGAATTAGTTACCTTTAGGTATTCCCAACCATAACCTATAGATGTAATAATGGAAGAGAGCATGAAGCAAAAGATATACTTGAATCTCAGCTATAAAAGAAAAATTCATATTCCTAATCAGGATTCACTCTGGTTACTAGTAGGCATTTGTAAACGTGGTTAATGAATGTAAGCTCAATCTCTTAAATGAATGTAAGCTCAATCTCTTACTAAAGCAAAGAATCTCCTACCTAATACTCTTGCAATATTTTGAAGCCATAATGATTTGTGTTTAGTGTACATATTTTCAAATACTTTTTTTTTCTTCAATGTTGGTTTTGGATTGTGAAATCAATTATGGTAATCCTAGAAGTGTTTCTATGTGTTGCAAGCATTTACTATTTTCTGAGATACTATTTAATCATGTTGATGAAAAGTAGTGTTTGCTTTAATAGGTTCACATATGAGTAGGTATACGCATTGTTTTTGTAATTTTGGATTCTAAATCGATGAAACAAAATGGCATTTTTTAGTGTAAAACAAGGGGTTTAAAATCCCATATTTATGAAGTACAAGGCACTGAAGAAAGTAGTTGCATGTCACCCAAACTCCCTTCCAAATAACTCAGTTGGTTGGGAGAGTGTTCCATGTATTTCTATGGAGAGGCTAGGCTCTACAAAAGTTTATTTTTACACCTTTTAATCAAAATTTAAAATGCATGTATCTATTGTCAAATAATATTTTTCAGTGTGCGAGTATTTCCAAACCCATAGTAAATCACATATGCACACTTCTTATAGAGAAAAATACATCATTCAAAAATAGGTATTTATCTAGATGTAGCAAAGAACACATTCAGTTCACATCAAATCTATTTTCCTCCTAGTACTAACTTGAAGATCAACTCCTCCATAGTTTAGATCATTTTCTCTCTCCCCATCCTATTCATAGTTAGAACACAGGGACTTCACTTAGTGAACCTCTCACATAGCACGTGCGATCGTGGGATATTAAAGAATACCCTTAATTTCGAGAGATATTGACCCAAACTCTTTTTGTTGAAACCCCATCCCAACACTTAAAACCTCCTCCCCACCCCTTTTTATAGCTCAATCCTTATAAACCACCCTACCCAGCCCCACCTTAAACCCCTCATCCCCCCAATACCTGCAATATATTGGTTCGATTTTTTATAGTTTTAAAACCCACAATATGAACTAACGTGATAGTATATTGGTCAACAAGTGAAGCCCCCGTGAGTTAGAATGGGTCGAAACAAGCGTCCTCATCAATTACAAAACATGAATATGTGCCTTGAAGGTGATTATAAAATGTTATTTAGTGACAAAATATGATTAACAAACTCCTCCATAGTTTAGATCATTTTCTCTCTCCCCATCATATTCATAGTTAGAATGGGTCGAAACAAGCATCCTCATCAATTACAAAACATGAATATGTGCCTTGCAGATGATTATAAAATGTTATTTAGTGACAAAATATGATTAACAACATTAGAGAAAGCTTTTTTGTGAACAAATCTGATCAGCAACATCAATTTATTAGCAATACTTCAACATGTGGACTAGATGAAATGTTGAACCCATGGCATATACGTAGCATATACATGTAAGTAAAAATGATAGAATCCCATTTTCCTTCAAAAACATGAAGAAAAAAGGAAAATAAACCCGAGCCTTCCAAGCACTACATGTAAATTGATGATCATGAATATCAGCGATCCGGGGTGAGGTGGCATAAACCCAGAACTGCTTCCAAGTAGTGCATGAAGATGAGGCGAAACATTTGTTAGATGTATGAAAGATGCCAAAATAATTAAGAGAGATTTTAATGAAGGAATGATTGATGTGAGAGAGAATTTATGAAGGGTTATACAATTCATAGGGTATTCAAAGTTTAACTTAGATATAACAATTATGATGATTTCCATAGAATTTAATGAAAACGTTCTTCAATCTGGTAAATATCATCTTAAAGTTTGTGTTTCTATGTTTAACTTTGAAAATTTGCATATTGTTGAGGCCTGGAAATTCGCAGGCAACAACAGCAAGGGATTGTCCCCAGTCAATGTTCCCAACTAGTCCGTGACTATTTGGTATAGGGAATCCGTCCTGTTTGCGGTCCGGCTACCGTAAGTCAAAGTAACAAAAAACAAAGGTTTTACCGGTTGCGGCCCGGTCCACCGTGTATTTTGTATTTTGTATTTAAGTATGATATGCATATGCCTAATTAACCATGCAAGGTGATAAGGATGCAAGGGGCAGTCACAACGTGATGCGCATGTTCTTACTTCTCATCTTAGCACTCACAAGCATCTCAATCACATATGCAGTAATGAAATAAAACTAAATATCTATCTATCTATTCCTGGGGAGCAAACTATAAATTAATTATGAGTAATGTGTGTTGTGCATGCATTATAAAGAGAGATTACAGGTAGCTGATGTTTCTTTCTACAATGCATGAACGATTAAAGATATTTCAACAATCAGATAGCCAATTGTTTTATGAATAGCATACATTACTCATGGTGGTAATTCCACAAAATAAAGCAGAAATCATTTAAACAAGAACATATGTTCTAAGAGTCAGAACGATCTCATGGTTAATGGACAAAAGCTGAAAAAACAAAATAGTTCATCTTTCCGCCATCCACAGCATAACATTTGAAAGTCCCACCAATCTTTCTCCAACAGGCAAACAATAACTCTTTATTGCAAAAAAAAGTAGTTCTTCTTACAATATCGCTTTTCATGTCTAACTGGGAAAAAGCCCCCTTTATTCCCTCTAATTCTCCTATACTTATACAACAAGCAAAACTCTTGGGCTGCCCCTTCATGACCTTTGGGCTCCCCCAACCGTTTAATCTCACAATTTTGTCCTTTGTGAGTGCTGATGATTCATACAAACGTTACATTTCAGATTTAACAGAAAAACAATTTTATGAAAAGGGACCAGCTTGGTAACTGTCAAACTTTTCCAAGCCCGGGCCTCTGCCTCTATTTATTTTGCTCAGTCATTCGTTGGTCTCTTGCTGGATCCCGTAGAGCTTAAACCTAACTTTCTTCTTCTTTTCTCTGCTTCTGCTTCTTTGTTCTTCAACCACTTCCTTCTTTGATGCCTCCCTTCTACTTCGTATTTTAAACACATCTTACTTGCAGTAATCCTCCTGTCATAAACACAGACTGTTCTTAGACCATTTATCGTTGACAGAGTACACAAAATGTGTCAAAAAACACATCTAGTAAAATGAACTTTAATGCATGATAACGCAAAGAAAAATCAGGTGAGTTCATATCCTAAAATCAAAATCCCAAAAGACAGATTCTTTAGCTCAAGCGAAGTTGCATATGGACTATTCGACATCCTCCGAAGAAAACACCAAAAATAACACAATAACCGCCATAGGAAAATAGAGTGGAAGCACACAAGAAAGGTGGGAAAATACTGAGCATCAGGCGAAAACACGAACTCACCTCGGCGGGAGGAAAACTAAGAATCGGAGGCCACAAGGATAATACCTTCCGCAACGCCGGATGGTCAAACCACTAATCTATCCGCAGAGACATCCGCAGCGGAACTTCACAATACTAATCGTCGGAACACCACAGTGATAATGGGAAATGGAGCCGCAACGGCGGAGTCATAAAGAACGAACCATTCCGCAATGGGAAAAGATCGGAGGAAAATCAAAATAAACTATCGGAAGGCTAGTGCCTTTTCCATCCGCAACGGTGAGAACATGGAGGATATCATGCTCCGCCATAAGGAAAAAAGTCTTACTCGGAGAAAAAATGGCTAAAGAGCGGAAGGATAGTTCTTTTCCCATCCACAACGGCGGAAGCCCAAAGCTTAAAGCTCGGCGACAACAACAATGCGAGGTCTGAAAAGTCAAAGCGAAAATCAGGAGACTTTGCAATTTTCCGTCTGCAACGGCAGAAAACGAAAGAATAATATGATCCGATTCGAAAGCAACAAATCAGTCGATTAAGCCAATACGTCCGAGAAAAATAACGAAGCCAAAACTAATTATCTATCTGCAACGGCGGACAAGCGACCTGCATCGGCGGCGAAGCGCTTTTCACTTTGGGTGGCTAACTGATTTGCGAGCCGCAATGGCGGAAATGTAAAGGATGCGACCTTCCACAACGTCGGGGTTTAAAACGACTCAACGGTCGGAAGGATAGAGCTTTCCGCAGCCGCAACGGAGGAAAACCCATAACTCAAGGATCGACGAAAATAACAAAGCGGGGCCGCAAAATCAAAACGTAATCGGGAGAGATTGCAATCTTCCGTCCGCAACTGCAGAGGCAGAATAAATAATGTTTCGGATGCAAAACCAAAAATCAGCTAATGTGAAAACCAACGTATCGGAAAGAAAAACGAAGTCAAGACTCGTTATTTCTCTGCAACGGCGGGAGAACCAACCAAATAAACTTCCGATTCAAGCATGCTGAAAATGCATTTAAAAGCAACGATAAAGTTTGATCAACCCGTGGATTGTTTCAAGCATTAGAGGAAAATATAAAACAAATGCTAGATCAATCCAAGCATTAGAAATATTTCTAGAAAATCATTAGATCAAATCAAAGAAGAAAACCAAACTAATCCAAGCAAAGGAGGGTCCTGAAATTTTTTGGAATTTTGGGAAAATTGTTGCAGCTGCAACAATTGGCGACTACCTGGTGAACCCCAGATTTCTGACTTAACTTCTTCCCAATGCGATACTGTCTGAATAAAAGTTAAAATCTTCTAGATGTTTGTGTTCCTAAGTTGACTAGCTCATACATTTAACTCATTGAGAAACAGTTCATTGGGGAAAAGGTAACATCAGAAATATTTGCAAGTTTGAATAACTCTTTTGAGGCCAAATAAGTGAGATTTATTTTACCCCTGTCCTTGGGTAGTTTCCGTCTTAGACACCACAGGATTGTAACAGATAGTAAACAGCATTATCCTTTTGTTCCTCAATCCCATGCCAACTGCACTTTTGTGCTCTTTTGAACTTTAGTTCCTGTGAGTCCTCCATTTTCCTTTCTTTCTGAATTTTATTCAAGCTCCTCTATCCATAGTGTCCTTTTGTGTGAGAGAAAAATTGACTTTTCATCTCATGGACGGAGAGGAACTTTTGGCAATTTGAGATTCATGCTTTTGATATTTTACTTTGATGTGTATTGTTTCTTTCAGGAGTTTTGACCCTTGATAGCTTTTTAGCTTTTCTGAAATCATGGCATGGGATCATTTATATATGATGTACTGTCTACTTTGCTTCCTTTTTGTGTGTCTTTTGCTGACCCCCCTTGGACATTTTAGATGTGAAATGGATGGAGCCTCGAAATAGTATTCTAGACTTGTTACTTCTGAGTTATTTACAGGGGTTAAGTAGAACTTTAATGAATGCAGGGCCGATTAGGAACACTGCTACTAGAAGACATTCTATGTTTCAAAGCACAGTATTTTGCTCAAGATTTCAGTTAATTAAGAACCCTGGTGTTTCCATTGCAACCAAAAGTTTGTCTCTTTATTCAAAAATAAAAAGAACTAGTAACAAAGCATTTAAATCAAAAGAAAACAGCATCAAATCAAATAATCAAAAAGAAAACAACATCAAAGAATTAAAGAAAAACAACATTATTTATGTACAAGGAAAAAAAAGAAAAGAAAAAGAAAATGTGGGCCCGCCCTTAAAAATCTTTTGTCCAATGAGTTAAAGGGCTAGGCTGCAGTGTAGGCTGAAAATATATCCATGGTCTAAGTGTACCATTTTTTAAATTGAACACATGTCTACTATCCTACAGTCATCCCTTTCATCCTGAGGAAGTTGAAGGAGCTCAGGCTGAGTGTCAATCATCGAACTGGCCTTTCTTGAGGTATGATTTCTTAGCTTAAGCTTGGTTAGATAATTTCCCAGGACGGAATCAACAGATTCATTACCTTCCCCTAGCTTAGTGACAGTATGCTTCATGTAAGGCTCTCTCAAATTTTTTATCTGATTTGGGGTACCCTTGAGAGGTAAAAATAAGTGAGACCATTCTGAAGCAAAATAACCTTTTAATCTAGCAGACCAATCTCGGTTGAGAATAAGCCCATATCCACCCGGTATGTCAGCCACCATAATGTTAATAAATTGACATATCTTGTTATTTGCAGAAAAACGAATGAGGACATTTTTCATCTCTCCCACTACTTTGACACCTATGCTATCTAATTGCGTTACTTCCCAAGGTGTGGACTCTGGCTGTCCATTAATATTTTTGCAAACCTCCAATGGCATAACATTCACCGCTGATCCAGAATCTACCAAGCAATTATGCACATTATGATTCAGCATTTCTAGGGTCAAAAGAAAAGGCGGGGTGTCAGCTTTTTCTTCCCATCCTGGTTCTATGTCTTCTTCTCCTGGTTGGTTTTGAGTGGGTATATCCTTTTTAAGCTCTTCAGTTTATTTAGTGTTTCCCTCATTAACACCTTCCTGTTCTTCTACAGGTTTGATACGCTCACTGATTAGCTCGGTTTCCCGGTTGACAGCAGTGACTTCAAGTGTTTTATTTTTAACCTTCACATCGACCTGTCTTTTGACATTCTCCTGCAATTTTTTAATCTTCGAAATTAGTGCATTGTCCTTAATTGTTAGGTCCGTATATTTTGTTTCTGTAGGTGTGTATTCATACTTGACAGCATTCTCTTCTGTGTTGAACAGCGAGACACCGTTCCATAAGAACATGGTATCATTATGTTGTTTCTCTATGGTCTGGTTTTTCTCTTCTTCTTTATCAACTTCTTTAGTCAATTTAAAGTCCAGCAGCTTATTCATCACCAATGTCATTGAATTTAACCATTGAGAACACTTCTTTTCAGAATGAGGTTGTTGATGGAAAGTGCAGAAATTGTCCCGCCCACCTCTGTTATGTTCATTGATGGTAACTTTGGTGGAAGTATTTTCCATTGGTTGCCATTCTCTCTTTTTTGGTAGTAGGGTTCATAAGTTCTCTGAATTTCCATTTCTTTCTCCAGATATATCACCCTATTAGATAATTTCTACATCATTCTTAGCATTCCTTCAAGGTCACGTGACTGCTCCTCCTTAGGCTCAGAATAATCTTCTATGCTCTCTGTTTCAGCTTCTACCTTTTCAGCTTCTTCATAAGTTTTCGACAATGTAGTCTTGGCTTTCATTTTGGAGAACATGGCCAAATCAGGCCCTAAAGCCGAAGTATAATATTCAATCAAAACTTTATCAGAAGGCTTATCAGCTACAGAAAAATTCTTAAGATAAGTAGCAAACCTTTGTGTAAAACTATGCACTTTTTCTTTGCTTTCTTTCTTCAAAGCGCATAAACCTTTCATCAGTGCTGCATGGGTTTTCTGGGCTATGTATTTATTTCTGAACATCCTTTCAAAGGTATCCCAATCAGGAATAGAATTTGCAGGAAGAGCAAAATACCATGAAGCTGCTGCCCCTTTCAAGGTATGCGAAAAAAGTCTGCAGACTACATCTTCATGTTCTCCAGCCCTTAATCCTTCTATGGCCAAGTAAAAGCTTTGCAAGTGATCATCTACTGAATTCTTTTCACTCGGGTCAAAATTGGGCAGTATCTTATCAAAAGCTTGAGGTAGGTTATGCAATGGAGGTGTGAGGTTTAAAGGTGATCTAGCTCTCCAAGCCAGTAGAGGGTTGGGTTGATTCACATTTACACCAGCCATGAACGAGGTGAACAGACAGGAGTCTGAGTCAGGAAAATCGTAAGATGAAATTGGGTTTACTTGCTTCACATGTAGAACCAGAACTCGTATGTACTTGGGTTAAGTCAAAAGATTCCAAATATCTGCTGGTGGGGTAATCTTGGGAAAATATGTTTCCACAGCCAGCCATGCATTGGCAGCCCTCCTTCTAGCGCCAGAACTTTTGAGGCCTGGAAATTTGCAGGAAACAACAGCAAGGTATTCTCCCCAGTCAACGTTCCCAACTAGCCCGTGACTGTTTGGTATAGGGAATCCGTTCGGTTTGCGGTCCGACTACCGTAGGTCAAAGTAACAAAAAACAAAGGTTTTACCGGTTGCGCACCGGTCCACTGTGTATTTTCTATTTTTTATTTAAGTATGATATGCATATGCCTAATTAACCATGCAGGGTGATAAGGATGCAAGGGGCAGTCACAACGTGATGTGCAGGTTCTTACCTCTTGTTTTAGCACTCACAAGCATCTCAATCACATATGCAGTAATGAAATAAAACTAACTATCTATCTATCTATCCGCGGGGAGAAAACTGTAACTTAATTATGAGTAATGTGTGTTGTGCATGCATTATAAAGAGAGATTACAGGTAGCTGATGTTTCTTTCTACAACGCCTGAACGATTAAAGATATTTCAACAATCAGATAGCCAATTGTTTTATGAACAGCATACATTACTCATGGTGGTAATTCCACAAAATAAACCAGAAATCATTTAAACAAGAACATAGGTTCTAAGAGTTAGAACGATCTCACGGTTAATGGACAAAAGCTAAAAAAACAAAATAGTTCATCTTTCTGCCATTCACAGCATAACATTTGAAAGTCCCACCAATATTTCTCCAACAGGAAAACAATAACTCTTTATTGCAAAAAAAGTAGTTCTTCTTACAATATCGCTTTTCATGTCTAACTGGGAAAAAGCCCCCTTTATTCCCTCTAATTCTCCTATACTTATACAACAAGCAAAAATCTTGGGCTGCCCCTTCGTGACCTTTGGGCTCCCCCAACCGTTTAATCTCACAATTTTGTCCTTTGTGAGTGCTAATGATTCATACAAACGTTACATTTCAGATTTAACAGAAAAACAATTTTATGAAAAGGGACCAGCTTGGTAACTATCAAACTTTTCCAAGCCTGGGCCTCTGCCTCTATTTATTTTGCTCAGTAATTCGTTGGTCTCTTGTTGGATCCCGTAGAGCTTAAACCTAACTTTCTTCTTCTTTTCTTTGCTTCTGCTTCTTTGTTCCTCAACCACTTCCTTCTTTGCTGCCTCCCTTCTACTTCGTATTTTAAACACATCTTACTCGCAGTAATCGTCCTGTCATAAACACAGACTGTTCTTAGACCATTTATCATTGACAGAGTACACAAAATGTGTCAAAAAACACATCTAGTAAAATGAACTTTAATGCATGATAACGCAAAGAAAAATCAGGCGAGTTCATATCCTAAAATCAAAAGCCCAAAAGATAGATTCTTTAGCTCAAGCGAAGTTGCATATGGACTATTTGACATCCTCCAAAGAAAACACCAAAAATAACACAGTAACCGTCGTAGGAAAATAGAGTGGAAGCACACAATAAAGGCGGGAAAATACTGAGCATCAGGTGAAAACACGAACTCACCTCGGTGGGCGGAAAACTAAGGATCGGAGGCCGCAAGGATAACACCTTCCGCAACGCCGAATGGTCAAACCACTAATCTATCCACGGAGACATCCCCATCGGAACTTCGCAATACTAATCGTCAAAACATCGGAGCGATAACGGGAAATGGAGCCGCAATGGCGGAGTCATAAAGAACGAACCATTCCACAATGGGAAAAGATCGGAGGAAAATCAAAATAAACGATCGGAAGGCTAGCGCCTTTTCCATCCACAACGGCGGGAACATGAAGGATATCACGCTCCGCCATAAGGCAAAAAGTCTTACTCGGAGAAAAAATGGCTAAAGAGTGGAAGGCTAGTTCTTTTCCCATCTGCAATGGCGGAAGCCCAAAGTTTAAAGCTCGGCGACAACAACAACGCGAGGTCTGAAAAGTCAAAGCGAAAATTTGGAGACTTTGTGATTTGTCGTCCGCAACGGCGGAAAATGAAAGAATAATATGATCCAATTCGAAAGCAACAACTCAGCCGATTAATCCAATACGTCAGAGAAAAATAATGAAGCCAAAACTAATTATCTATCCGCAACGGCGGACAAACGACCTGCATCGGCGGCGGAGCGCTTTTCACTTTGGGTGGCTAACTGATTTGCGAGCCGCAATGGCGGAAACGTAAAGGACGCGACCTTCCGCAATGTTGGGGTTTAAAACGACTCAATGACCGGAATGATAGAGCTTTTCACAGCGGCAACGGCAGAAAACCCATAACTCAAGGATCGACGAAAATACCAAAGCGGGGCCGCAAAATCAAAATGTAATCGGGAGAGATTGCAATCTGCCGTTCGCAACTGCGGAGGTAGAAGAAATAACGGTTCCGATGCAAAACCAAAAAGCAACCGATGTGAAAACCAACGTATCGGAAAGAAAAACGAATTCAAGATTCGTTATTTCTCCACAACGGCGGGAGAACCAACCAAATAAACTTCTGATTCAAGCATGCTGAAAACGCATTTAAAAGCAACGATAAATTTTGATCAAACCGTGGATTGTTTCAAGCGTTAGAGGAAAATCTAAAATAATTGGTAGATCAATCCAAGCATTAGAAATATTTCTAGAAAATCATTAGATCAAATCAAAGAAGAAAACCAAACTAATCCAAGCAAAGGAGGGTCCTGAAATTTTTTGGAATTTTGGGAAATTTTTTGCAACTGCAACACATATGAATTAAAAAATAAATCTCATTCATTGGAGAACTTGGACCACTAACATAAAAAGTTTGCAAATCAATTACTAAGAGTCCCTACAAATCCAAAGACAAGGACTAATAAGAAAAAACTTAATTTATATTTGAGTTAGAACATATAAGATGCGGCTTTATTTTATGCTTTATTTAAGTAGACTATAAACAATATTAAAGTGAACAAATATTTAAATATATTATTAAATCTATATTTTATAATTTTATCAAAAAAATTAAATATTTATATAAAATTTTCAAATATTATATATATTATTTTATTGTAACCTAAATTAAAATTAATATTTATAATTAAATATTTTTTTAAACTATACATCCAATCCATATCTTATCATTCTACTTGTGTCAACCATCAAACTTTATTCTTTCTCAATATATATATATTTTCTTTAACCATCAATCATACTCTTTTTCAATATGCATCTTTGAAAGGGCTTTTTTTTTCTTTAATAGTTACTTCTTTGTATTAAAAAAATGTTGCAACTTGCAGAATAGCCAGACATCGTGTGAATACAGGGTACCTCTTTCGCTATGGAACCTTGACCACAGACCAAGAATCTTGGTCACACAAGGAAGGAACTTGTTAGCACTAGATTTGTATCCTAGTTCTACCCTAGGTATTTTCCTAGAAGATCATTGAAATTCATTATATTTCGTAGGTTATACTAAGTACCTTACTTATTCAGTAGTTTCCTTAGGTTGTAATTTACCTTTTATTTGTTATGTTAAATAGGAAAAATGTGGCTCATTTTCATTAATTCTTTCAAGTTCATTATAAATATGATGTAAGGTATTAACTTTGGGTGAATAATCTACATATTGCAAAGGTTTTATATTATAATTGGTTATAGTACATTCCAACAACATAATACATAATGTGGTTACAGGACGACGATGCTGGATTGCTCATATTTGGAAATTGGTTGTGACATTTGTCACAAACTAGGCATGTGTTTAGTGGAGGAGCCTATGCTCATAATGACTGACAGAAGATGGAAATACTAGTTTTTCTTAATATCATTAAATACATTGAACGAAGTGTTTGTATTCCCTATTCATTTATGAAATCTCGTATAGCAGTTATTATTTTCATAACGTGGCCTAAACAGGAGGGACACTCATGAACTTCGAAGACATGACCTAGCAGGAGAAAATCTTGTCACGAGGAAGAATTGAAATGGTAAAATATGCATATTAAAACTAGCAAATGTTAAGTGGCCCTAAGACTTCCCTAAATGTGCAGAAATAATACAAAATACGGGGTGGTTTTCATTCTACGAAAGGCTTAGTGGTCATAATATGGAGGTTACAAATGATTTTGTGAACAATTATAATTATTCATATGTAATTTTTCAAACCCTAACTTTCAAAGTAGACGAAGCCACCATTGCAGAAGCAACAAACATAATCGTGGAAGGTGAAAGATGGCTTAAAAAACATTTATTTGAGGTTGATTTAAGCATGTTTTTGTTACTTGGTTATGAAAAACTAGATTGGGGTAAAAGATACCATTTTAATAATGGAAAACTAGAATGGAGGGATGTGCTTAATGTTGTTCAATGCTACATCATCCGTGAAGGCCAATTTGTGACAGTGTTCACCTATGATTTGATATTTTTATTGCATCTGAATGGGGTATCTAGGTTGAATCTACCTTACTATTTTACTAAGAGACTAGAAAAAATTGTCACGAGAGTAAAAAATCACCCCGACCAGACCAATCACTCTGTTTTTTGTCACAACTTAATCAAATTATTAATAATCAATGAATTAAAGAAGCTAGATAGATCCTGGCATCATTTTTTTGTTTTGGTCTGGTTTTGAGCAAGAGATATCCGAACCCCAGATGCATATTTATGGTAAAGACATAGAGAATAGATACAGAGGTTTGAGAGGGTAGAAGAGAAAGGTCTAACATGCAAGAAATCAACCAGAAGATGAAGTCAATGCTGATAATGAGCCCGTGTCTGAAATTTTGAAAATAGAGGTACACAAGGAAATGGTTTGTGAGTTTCAAAAGGAAGAAATGACTACTCCCAATACTTCCAAGGATATTGAAGAAAATAACATGGCCCAAGAAGTTTCTTCTAGTACAAAAAATGATGATATCCTTGCTCCAAACAATTGGGGAAGAAATTGGAGACAAAAAACTAGGCCAAAGAATCAACTAAGGGTGAACATGAAGGCCATCCTTAGTTAAAAATTTCAAAAGGATGTTGTAAACATCATAGAATACTCCTCCAATGATGAATATATACAAGATGTAGATGAAGAGTATCATATAGTAGATCAAACCTTGAGGAGATTTAGGAAGAACTGAGGCATACACCAAACTTTCTCGAGGAAGCTTGTAAAGATAAAGGTAAAGAGAAAGTTTCTGAATTTGAATAACGTACTTGTTAAAAACCCTCAAATATTGAAGAATTAAATGAACAAGAGGATCCTACACATAAAAAAGTTATGGAATCATCGTTAGAAGTTGAAGCATTGAAAAAATAATTACAATATTTTAAGGACCAAAATGGATATCTAAATGAATCGAATGAAAAGTTAATGATAGAAAACAGGAGGCCGAGGGAATATCTAGAATATATCAATGCAATATATCAAGAACTAATAACAGTTTCCAAGGAAGCACTAATAAGAATGAGACTATCTCAACAACAGAACGAGGAGCTCATAGGTCGGAATAAAGAACTCCAAACCAAGGTTCAAACAATGGATGTAGACTATTCTCAGCTGCAGAGGAGATCACAAGAACTTGATTGATTGATAATGTTAGCTGAAGCATCTAAGAAGCTTTGACTGATTGTGTTTGAATAAAACTCAAAGTCTGTTGAGACTATTCAAGTGTAGGACTCGAGTCATATTTCCAGAATCTTTGAAATGAAAGATGAAATTTTGTATGTTATGTTATTCATGATCATTTGCTAGCTATTAGTGATAGATGGAAGACTTTATATTATGAGTCATAGATATATGTAGAGTATGTATCATCATTCTATTTTTGTCTTATTCAATCCATAAATCTTGGATCCCAAAACTGTTATTGTTTCAAACATTTTGTATAAATATGACAATAAATAATAGGAAACACATTATAAAATGGTTTTGGGATATCATGCTACATGTCATCTATATCAGGCATGTATTTCATCTTTTAATGGTTAATATAAATACTATCTTGGAAATATATTATATTTGAGATGAGCCCATTTTGTTCTTTTATCATAATGAATGTTTATGTTCAGTATGAGCACCTGATTCATAATTGTTTTCTCTAATAAATGTTTTCTATCCTAGAATACTTGTCAATGGGTTAATGTTTATTATGTATTCTTAAATCTAAATATTTCTCCTTATATTATGCATACTCACAGTTTTTTGTTTTCTTATAACTTAGTCATCTCTGTTGTCTGATTACTTTATTCATGATCCCCACTTTACTTTTAGAAAATATTCATAAACCAAAACCTAGTCATTTCACTAAAAACTTCAAATATTATATGTACTTTAAGCCTTAGTAGTCTAGGTGTAGACTCTAGTGATAATATCTTCTAGCGGCGTTGTCAGGGAACAAAGAAATGAAAGTAAATATTCCCTGGGTATTTAAATTTTAAAAGACTTATTTTGGAAGGTGAATGAAATCAAGGTATCTTGTAGACTACGTTTTTCACATGTAGTTCAAAACTCCTCACAGTGGCTTCCAAGAGAGTTGAACTAGGGAAAATCATTCATCTCCTTTACATCCACCTGTTGTAAAGAAATTTTCCTATGGCTAGGTTTTAAGAGGCCATCAATGTAATGGGGTTGAAAGAGAGATGCAAATGGTTCTACAAGTATATATAAGCAATTTTCAGAGATTGGAATGGTTCATACCTGAGCCAAACGAATGTTGATCCAAGAAGCCCTTCAATCCTCTTCTTGCTCCTCTTGATCCAAGAGACATTCTCTTCAAGTTGGGCACCTCACGAAATCTTGATCTGGTTCTGCTACTTTTCTTCTCCAAGGAACTGAGCCTCCAAGTTCTGCTACACAAGGAGATGATCACTAGGGAAAAGGTGGGGGAAAGAGAGCTCCAATTCCTCCAGCATAACAATGAAAAGATTCAAGTCCTCTCTCATGGAACTCCCTACCTCTATTTATATATTTTTGAAGAGACAGGGTCGAAGGCAAAGTATTTACAACTGAAGGAGTCAGTTGCATAACCACCCAAACTACCCAAACTTCGAAAAATGTATTTTTGACATGAATACGCGAGTTGCAGAGAAATCAATCACGCATGCAGGAGGTACACACGGGTTGCAATGTAACTAGTCACGTATCTAGGGAATATGTGAGTATTATATATAACAAGTGGCTTACAATACGCGAGTTTCCTTAAGGAAACTCGCATATACATAAACATATCTCATTTTTAGGGTACTTCTAGGAATTTGTAGACTTTGGCGTCTTCTAGAAAGTTTTATCTGACTGAAATACCTTTCCCACCATGCAAAGAAGAGGGAAAACGGAGTTACATAACTCTTGATATGGGTCCTCCAATATATGTATTTTTTCAGTGACTTTCATGAAGTGTCGACATGCAACAAAATCATGGGAAAGTAGTCACAGGAAGAGATGTGTCATTTTGAGCTATAATATATGCCCCCTAATGTATGAGGTTAGAGTGGAAGATGATAGCTGAAATACATTATAAAGGAAATAGTTGAGTATGGAGAGAGCAGAGAATCCAAGATCGAAAGGCTCGAGCAAAGGTACCTGAAAGAGAGATAAATGTCAGACAAAACTGATCTCTAGGACATACAAGTCCATATACAAATCATCGCCAAAAATATATAGGCAGATCCAAAATATGTATAAGTGATGAAACTATCATGGTTGTTCAATATGCAAAAAGGAGCCATATCAAATCTAAAGGAGTCATGGCCACAAATGAACAACGTGGATCCATGCTCAACAATCAATCATAGCCACAAAAATACAAGGTCGATCTATGTCTCAGCAAAATGTCATATAAAATGTAATAACGTCTTGCATAGCTTGGACAATAGAAAAAGATGACAATGCTACTGTCGGCCCAAGGTATTCAATCCAAACCCCACAAAAGGTATGAATCCTATCCATGTGAATAAAGGATATGAATTCGAACATGGAGGAAACTATTTGATTACCGATCAATAATGAGAACCGTTAACAAACGTGATGGAAACCACCATTAATGAAAATGGTCCCCAAGGTACCTAGTACATTCTAACAAGTGTGAATACAAGGACTTGAAGTCAAACACTTGAAGAATCCATTGAGTAGGAGACAATAAAGTATTCCCACTACCCAATAGCTAGGGAAATTTCTATTGATGACTGTAATCCCCAAGGTACTATCATAAAACTCTAAATCTCATTCCCAGGGAAAAATGTGTTGCAGTCGATAGGAAGAGATCTTGGTATAGAATTTCATGACAAGGACCACTGAAGACATGATGTAATGAATTGATCCTAGGTAATGGCCGAGAGAAAAGGTCAAGGCAACTACAGAATGGCCGACAAAGGTTTAATCCTTAAACAGTGAGGATGACACAAATATGCAATGTAGGAGACATTGACAGATTCCCAATATAATTGGAAAAGAGACCAACTGGAGGAGTAAGAAACTCTAAATCGAGATAAGGTCAAAACACTAGGACCCAACTATTAATAGACTCAAAACTAGTGCTTTGTTCAAGGAAACAAGACTTGCTGCCGTGATGTAAAATACATGTGAATGAACTTCCCTTCCCCTCTTTCTTGTAAAGGTTTAACGAGTCCAAGAAAGAAAACTCGGGACCTTCTTCACTTTTGGAAATATCGAAGAAGAGATAGAAGAATGCTTTATAAAGCACCGATTTGTGGATTTATGAGCCCTAATTAGTGAATTCTCGATGGTGTTTTCATAGTTTAGAGAGTCAAAAAAATTCAAAGAAGACTCCAGGGGGGAATTTTTTCATCCAATCTAGTCTCTTGGGGCCGGGAAAGTATAAAACAAATGACAAAATAACTCTCTTAGCTTCCAAAGAAGTAAGGCGCACATTTTTCGTACTTAGTCGGGGAGTTCCGAAAAAGGTTAAATTACCACCTACCCAAGGCTCCTTCAAAAGAAGCATATAACCTGAGTTCAGGGATGATTTAGGGGTGAATTATAGCCCATAGGAAATTTTTAAGGGATAGCCAAAAAAAGGTGGGAGAATTTTTAATATTAAAATGGTTATTTTTATTTAATGAATTATCCCATTTTTTATTATATATATAATTTCCCCAAATTAAATAACCTACACAATGAAACTGTGAAAAATCACAAAATGGAATTTAGCCCACTCTTTGATGGGGAAAATCTTGAAATTTGCCCAAATTGCTTCGGTAATGGAGGTCAAATAGCCATAAATTTCCAATTTTGGAGGAGAAGCTGAGATGGTTCACCATATTTATGGTTGATAGGTTAAAAAATTTGGTATTTCACCCCTGATTTATGGATCTTAGGGTTTAGTCATTTTTGTACTCGATTTGGTCTAGAATCCATATTTGGGGATGTTTTTTACCTTGCCGCAAGAGTCAAGGCTCAACATCAAGATTGATTTGGTCCACATTTGAGAAAAACATGGAGATTTAGTCATTTTTGTACTTGATTTGGTCCAGACTCCATATTTGGAGACGTTTTTTACATTTCCGTGAGAGTCGGGGTTTAGCATCAATCTTGATTTCATGCAAATCGTGTTTTTATAGAGGATTCATGGAAAACAATTTCATAGAGGCTGATTGCTGAGTGAAATATCTCACATTTGTTCAAGGTCATTTCTATCTGTAGACTTTATAGGTTAGTTTCTTCTTCTATCTGCATACTTTTCAGCGCAGATAGATTATTTAACATCTACTTCTTTCTAAGTTTTTGTTTTCTATTTCGATATTTTTGTCTTCTACTCAGTATGTTGTGTGCAGTATATTATCTCTATAGCTCGAAATCATTTCGATACAAGGTTAGAGACTTTAAAATGGATTGCTTTTCCCATTTAAATCTTGCTAATTATCTCAGTTCTGGTTGCATGGATTGGTGATAAGTTCGACTTCATTTGACAGAATTGTTGATTTCACTATAATTTATGTTTTCTCAGCAAATTGGAGGATGGGATCAGCATGCACACAGAGGTTCCCCACAAAATACATCTGTGTTATAGGATAGCTGGATTGATTTCTTTAGCATAATCATAATGTGGCTAAAATGTTAAGCCTAGAGGCTAGGTTAACTTCCTTGAAATGCTTGAATTCAGCCTCATTTCAACCCCTTATTTGCATAACTAACTCCAGGATCTATCACATTGGAAGTGAGTGAGATCAATAGAAGGCAGGTAGGTTGCACACTAAATGGGAAGGTCAAACTCCAATGCAAACTTGTCAATTTTCCATACTTATTCCACTTGCTAAGCTGGTTGGTTTGATTTTCATGGTACCATAGTTTTACCATGCCAAATTTAGTATGAGGTTAAGGGATTTAAGGCTGATTGCTTTTCCAAATTCCCATTTAAATATTGCTAAATATCTCAATTCTGGTTGCATGGATTAATGATAAGTTCAACTTCATTTGAGACAAATCATTGATGTTGGGTCAACAAATTGAAGGATAGGGTCAGCACACACATAGAGGGTCCCAACAAAATACATCTGTGTTACAGGATAGCTGAATTGATTTCTTTAATGTGGCTAACATGTTAAGTCTATAGGCTAGGTTGAGTTCATTGAAATGCTTGGATTCAGCCTCATTTCAGTCCCTTTTTCACATAACTAGCTCTGGAATCTATCACATTGGATGTGAGTGAGATCAGTAAAAGGAATCTTGGTCACACTTGTCAAAAGGGAAGCATGCTAAAGGATAGGTATGCAGAGATTTCTCCCACAATAAAGAATAGGGTGTCGAATTCTTATGCTGACTGTGTGATGACAAATTATCTAGAGGTGTCTTGTGGTTGGAATGATGTTAGGAAATCAATTAAAAACCTTAACATAGAAAACATCCCATGCTTCCATCCTAAAGGAATTTCAGTACTTTGAGGATTTGTATGAGAAATATAACAAGCTGCGGATTTTATGCACATGGCAACAAAAAATAGACCAACAAACAATAGGTTCAATGCTCAGCAAAAGGAAAATTTGAGTTTAGAGTGTCCCTTGGCAACCATCTAATATGAAAAGCAGGGGTAACTTTAAGGAACCATACTTATTTAAAAGTGTATAAATGTTGGCGAATCTTATCAATTCCTAAAATGCCAAATATAAAATATTTGGCAATATTTTTCTAAAAATATTTCAATTTCTAAGTATTTTATATGGTTTATAAAATAATTTGGCAATTTTTAGAGTGAAAAATCTTACCCCATCAAAATTAGACGAAACAGGGTTCAAAAAATGCAAATTGGCAAACCTTTTTTTGGAAAAAACCATGGAAAAGTAGCCCATGGGCTAAAATTCGCCCCTAAAATTATTGTTGATGAAAAGTTGATCTTGTGAATTGTAGGTAAACAAATGAGTTAGTATCAGTTGTCATCAGTACGAATCTGCAGAGCAATACAAAATTCAAATGAGATACTGGCCTTGCATCCCAGGAAATTTGCATATTGTCATCTGTTCTATGACAAGCACAGTTTTAAGATTTTATGTCAGGAACTGCCATATGGGGAAAGGTTGTTAACTTGGTGTTTAATGCCATTGTTAAATCCTCTAATATATAAATCAGTTGGTTGCAGCACGCCTGCGGGAAAATATCGCTCTCTTGATAAGATTCATCGGATATTTCAAGATGTAGATAATATGCTTGCTGATGGGTAGCCTTTCCTTTGTGGCAATGATTTTATTGTACCTGACTTGTCATTTCTAGCACTTGATGGTACTATACTATTCCTAGTGTGGGATGGCACTTATCTAGTACCAATAGAATAATTTCCATGGAAACATATAATGAGGATGTATGAAACTGAAACACACTATCAGGGAAGCATATAATGAGGATGTATGAAACTGAAAGATGCATAAAAGCCTTCTTGAAAGCACTTTCCCTTGTGGTAAAATCACCTTGATCAAAATACCAGTTTTCTTTGTCCTTTAAAACCCAGTTAAAATAGCTAAAAAGGAAATCACAGGAAAGGTTGTCAGCAATCAATAATGTCGATTTGCTTGTTTTTGGGATGGTATTGTGTGAAAGGGGCCAGTTCCACTTTGAATGAAACCGTACAAAAATCCTAGAAAGCAGGGATAGCAGTCTTGATGAAGGAAGGATGAGTCCTGTTTTAGGCCTTATTTCCTCTTTCTAAAACAATAGACAAGTAAAACTACTTGACGGGATTTGAGGTTCTATATATGTTGAGTTGAGAAGCAAAACGAGGGTCACATAGTTCACTTTGGTGCATTGATTGTAGCAGCAGAGCAACTATTCACTCTCTCATACACCACACCTCAACCACTACCACCATTTCTAGAAAGGATATCTTTCGTAGCTTGTCACCTATGATCCATTATGATGCAAACAATCTCTTGGGTAATAAGTGATTAAATTAGTTATGCTTATTCCAGTTCTCTGATTATCAGTATGAATATTTATATTGGAGAGCCAGTCCTTTAGGGAAGACATATTTTCCATATGATGCAAAGGTGACTTGCCCATGATAACATTATTCCAAATCCTTATTGATTTTCCATTTATTGGCATCCAAATATGCATGTTTCTATATTAGCTGGAATGTTTGATGAATACTTTTACAGGTTTAAGATCCTCCTATTGGAGTGGTTTTGGAGAAAATATTATTCATTTTAATGTTGTTGAAGTATTTTTGCATGAGAGCATCCTTCCACAATGTTATATATCCATTGATTAGATTCCGAAGAAATTTTTATCCCATGCCTCTTTTGAATATTGCAGGATCTCTAACTCTAAATCCTCCCCTAGAAAGAGGAAGTTTTACCACATGCTACCAATGAAAAAAAAGGTATTTCCTGTCCACTTTCCCTCTTTCCATAGGAATTGATGAGTTGTTTTCCTTGTTTCATTTAGAACTCCCATTATGGCAACTAAAGTCAAGAATAATATAATGGTGGGGATCAGAGAAATGATATAATAAGGATGCTTTGAGTCTACATATTTAGTCATTGTTCTTTTTTACACCTCATGTTGTATGAGGACCCTTTTTCATCATGATCTAGTCACATTTGGGTGTTAACTTCTGATGTCCTACATGATCCAATAAGTGATTTTAGACAAGGCCATTTTATGGACACATGATCCATTCCTGGAATTACCCTCATTACTCATTCAAACTATTTGTTGAGGGGGTGATGCCTAAAGCATGGAGGTCAGAGAAGAATTAGAGGTTCATGCCTCATGGCCCAACATGATTATGTTGTCTAATGGGTTCAGAGCACTAGAGTTACCTTGATATAACTCAATATTATGATGACATGTTGGATATGGGACCTTGTCTATGTGTTGAAATAATAGTTCTATCCAAATGGCTATGAAGATGGACAACTGAGGAAATGGAAATATGTTCAACAAGAACAAGGACAAAGTGTTCAAGAATACACATGAATTCTGAAAGTAGGCCATCATGTTGGGTATCTCTCTGAATGAACCTTGGCAATAGTGAAATACTTTGGAGGCCTAGTTAGCAATATCCAAAGGAAATTATATTATTCTAGCTATTGAATCTAAAACGTATAGATGAGACAAGCAAGAAATATTTTTACATCAAGTTGGACTTCAAGAAGGGGTAATAGCAAAAGGGCCATGAAGAAATCAGCAAAAAGATGCCATCGACAAGTGAGTGAGGGAAATATCCAAGAGGCATTGCAAATACTGTGATGGGCACACAGATGATAAGTGTTGGAATCTTCATCCAAAAATGCATAAAAAAATGGTACAAATCCTATAAAGGAGAAAGGACAACTACCAAAATGGAAGAATCCATGGAAGACAATGTCTCTAATGTGGATGAAACTGTAGTCTGGACTCTGCACTATGTTGAAACAACCAAGGGTAAGTGGAGAAAGAATTTACTATCCAAATCAAAGTTCAAATGAAGAACTGAAAGATAAATGGTCTATTTGATAGTGATTCTCAATGTAATTTGATTTATGAAACCTTTGTTAATGAGTTTCATCTATAAACTTATAATCTAGTACAATAATGTTGTTGATATGTTTACAAGAAAATAAGAATGTGATGTAGCACCTCTTGATACACGTGAAGGGATGTTCAACAGTGCCTATTTATGAGATAGGGATGCAAATTTATAGAGAAAATAAAACATTATCACTTGGGAAAAAGTGGTAAGGCCTACTTCATCAAAGCACAAAAGGACAAAAAAGGGAGAAGCAAAATATCTATAATAGTAATGAAACAAGGGTAGATGGGAAGATTGATTAAGACATGTCACAAGCATGCAACCTTCATATCTAATGGAGTTGTGGACTTGGAGAAACAAGTGGAGGTTATGTGCTTCCATCTTCTACATCAATAAGATTTTGGGGACCAACAGCCTCCCACTAAAGAAGTGTGATCTGAAATGGATAGAACTAAAGAGCCACAACAAGCAAATGTTTTGGGCATGCGGTGTATTGGAAGTGAAATTTTGGACCATGTGGAAAGGATCTTACCCTTGCACTTCACAATCTGAAAAAGTTGAAGCAAGAGCATGCAAAGTGAGGGACCTACCTAGCCTCCACATCAAGACCCCTGCATTATAATGAAGCTATCTGTATGCATAGAATAAATAAGAAGAGCCCCAAAACAAAGACTATTGAGGCATACCTGATAGATGACATCACTATGTAGAGTCCACAAATTTGTAGAGTAGATGCCACATGGCATCTACAGAAGAAAAAGTAACTCTTCAAGGAAAAATAAAGGCATACAACCTAAAATCCATTATAAGAGGCAATTACTTTGGGGTTTCCATTGGCATCATTCAAGGGTTTGCAAGGAAGATGGAGGAGGCAGTTGACCAGTTTAGGGGAGAGACTCTAGGCATTCTAAGAGAAGAGAAACCAATAGAGGTGGGAATAAAGAGAAAGATTGGAACATCGGTCGGAAAATTGGCATTGGAAGTTGAAAGTTTAGGAAGTTGATGGCATAGAAGCATAAAACTAAAGACTAAGAATGAGAAGTATGTTCCTAGATCATGAGGGCGAAGAGAAGTATGACCCTATCCACAGAGAACAAATATTATCTCACAGCCAAGATGCAATATGAAAAATGCATCCATGGAGTAAGAATACACAAAATCTTTGTCTAAGAGTATATAGCTGATATTTGTCATCATTCTTGAGCACAGAAAGAGCCAAACAAAGGCCATGTTGGTTTTCACAAATGGGTTTCTAGGGTAAAATCTATGATAGTTATGTGTATGTCATTGATGCTTCAGAATTGATTTTCTTCCTCATTTTTAATTACAGTTTGCAAGTAATATTGTAATACACAGACAGAATTAATTTGCAATGAAATAGCAAACAGAGAGAAACATTATAGATTTCTGCAAAAATAATTAAGGTCCATACTGGTGAAATGACTCAGAAATAGGCTCAGCGATTATGGATCAGAACCAAGGACCACCTTTGCATGGTTTATCTTTACCTAGTTTTATTTAAAAGAGGAATGCAAAAAATTATTTGCCTCAATAGAAGTGGCTTACCCTTTACTAGACAAGCAGGGTCCAATAGAGCTGAATCCAATCCTCAAGACTATGAAAGCTGATTATTTTAAATTCTAATGCTAATATAAGTTAAGATTCAGTATAAATTGTAAGCACTAGATGTGAATAAAAATCCCATCAACTACTAAGCCATACTAGCAAATATATGTATTTTTATGTGCTCTAATTAATATTCCAAGAAAACAAAGAAACTATGAAGGACAAACAAAGAGCACAAAAATTAGAGAAACCTTACCAAGTTGCTTATATATATTTGTTGATACATTTCAATGTGTAGAGAAAAAAGCAACTAGCTGAGGCACTAATTACTGTGTTACAAATATCACCGATTTCTCCCGATATTTCTGAATTTTTCTGAGTTTTTTAGATTGACAATGTTTCTGATACTTTTTTAGTTTTTTAGGTCCAAGTTTATGATTGCAGATATTTTCTGAAACATAATTTACTAATTATCGTCTACATTCAAAACACAATAGAAATAGTAAAATTCTTCCTTACCTCTTCCTCATTTTTTCTAGAGATTGCAATATGTTTTGTATGGCTGATGGGACAATCATTGATGAGGATGTTATGCAGTTTGATATCTTCTGTCAATTATGGGATAATCTACTGCACACTGATATTTATATGCTTTGAGCTACAGAGATATTTGTGTGTTGGTTTAGAAATAATTTTTGCTTGTTAGGAGTTCTATAACTCTATGGAGGTTTTCATTTGCAGTAATGCATGTTGTTTTTATTTATTGTTCATATTTCTAATTGATTATACGAGTGCATTATTCTTATGGTTTGTTTGAAGTGGGTTCTTGGATGATGCATGGACTGTCATAGATATGGATTCTTTTGGCATGTTATATATGATTGGGTACTAAATGCGTTTAAATTGAAATTGTGTTTCGATTATAGTTTTATTGCATATATGAGGATTGAAAACATGAAACCCTAATATGAAAACATGAGGCTCAAAACCTAACTGACTAAGGCTTCAGATATATAATGGCATGATGTATAAGACTATAAGTTTAGTGTCCATTATATAAACCTATTTTCCATTCTACCTTTGTTGGAATAATCATAATGCGCTACATATTATGAGCTAAGCATGTTATAAGCATTGTGCTCATTGACAAATCTTGTCTTTCACAGATGTTGTTGTGGGGCTTCCATGATTGTTTTGCTTACGATGATACAATGAAGTACATATTGATGATGTCACTAGTATATGACTGAAATGTGCAAATTTTCATGGGTAAAATACTGGATGTTAAATTCATTGACTGCTTAGGCATGCTTACTTATGAAGAAATGCATGTGGATTCCCATGTAGAATACTCTATAGCTAGATCCTAATCCCATTCAAAAACAAATGTCCTATAGTTGATAAGGAGTGAATATCTTGAAAACCAATAATGGTGGAGTCTCCTTATACTGGAGGTGTTGGTCAATGTGTTGTGTTTCTTTTCCTTACTATATTGCTTTACATGAGTGTATAGTGTTAGGGTTATTAATCCTCCCTTGTCCAGTTTGGTCATATGTCTAAATTGGGAGTCCATCCAGTCTATTTATAGTCATTAGCACCATTGGGTCCACTTGACCTAATTGGGGCACATGTTTCACTTACTAAAGTGTGGGGAACACTAATTAAGTCTTACTGCCACTTATTGCACTTAATTGCATCAGTTTAGGAGCCTCCTAGACCAATCCCTACAATTTAGGAGCCACTGGGAGTGCCAAAACCAACTAAAGTCAGTTCAGTTCAGTTGATGACTGGTTAAGCTAAGTTAGGAGTCAATTACATTCAGTTCTAGTCCTCTACATTCATTTAGTGCTAGGTTTACTTAACTGAACTCAGGAGGGGCGCATTTCTCACCTGCCATAGTTAGTTAGCCTTAGTCAACACTAAATGTAACACTTGAGTTATGTTTTAGAACTCTGATGAACTCCGGTTATGGTTTAGACAAGGTCAGTTAACTATTGAGTCCTCCGATAGTGATTTAGACAATGTCTTAGTTACCTACAGTCAAATAGAGTCTAATCAATTCAATTTCCTCATGTGGATCCGAATTGCTTGTGGCTATTAAAGCCATTGTACTTCGTTGTAATTATCTATCTAATTACTCTTTGATTAATGAAAAGCATTCACAGCTGCAAGCCAATTTTGCACTCTTTCATTCTTCAATAACTGAGTAAATTGTGTGATCTATCTTGTGAGTTGTGTGTTTGTCCATAGATCTATGTGCTCAATTTAATATTATAAGCATTGTGCTCATTGACAAATCTTGTCTTTCACAGATGTTGTTGTGGGGCTTCCATGAGTTTTTTGCTTATGATGATACAATGAAGTACATATTGATGATGTCACTAGTATATGATTGAAATGTGCAAATTCTCATGGGTAAAATACTGGATGTTAACTTCATTGACTACTTAGGCATGATTACTTATGAAGAAATGCATGTGGATTCCCATGTAGAATAATATGTAGCTAGATCCTAATCCCATTCAAAAACAAATTTCCTATAGTTGATAAGGAGTGAATATCTTGAAAACCAATAATGGTGGAGTCTCCTTAGACTAGAGGTGTTGGTCAATGTGTTGTGTTTCTTTTCCTTACTATATTGCTTTACATGAGTGTATAGTGCATATTTGAGAATGAAAAGGTAGCAGTTGTGTCTAGTATTTTAAGTATCTATTTTCATGACCATCGTGTTAGTGATTTCTTAGGCATACTCACTTACGCAAGGATGTGTGTGGATTTCGATGCAAAACACCCCGTAGCAAGATCTTAATTCTTTCATAAAACTGATGGCTTATAGTTGATAAGGAGTGAAGATCTTGAAAACTTGGGTTCTCCTTAGACGGAAACGGTCAGTTGATGTGCCATGATGCTCATACATATATTGTCAACCATGGGGTGCTTTCTTTACTTTAGTACATAACTCATATTTGAGGGTGAAAAAGTAGCAAGTGTGTTTAGCATCTACGGTGTGAGGAAGTGGTCTTATTTCACGAAGTGGTGCATTTGCAATGATACTTAAAACTGTTGGCACCGCACATAATTGGGTGACTTTGTGCTCAGCAATGGCATCAAATATGTCTTTTGCATTTACACTTCTACAGCAAATACTAGTGCCACCTTGTGTATCCATGCCCCATGGAAATCCCCAACTGTTACAATGAAACATGGGTGTTTTCCACAAGTAAGCATGCTTATACTTCATTTGCCATGCTAAAATAATACCAATTGTATTGAGATAGGAACCTCTATGACTGTACACAACACCTTTAGGACTGGACGTGGTTCCTGGTGTGTATTTTAATGAGTTAACTTCCCATTCATCTTCAAGCCAGCGAGTCTCAAAATCTATATCTCCACTTATCAATATCTTTTCATAATCAAGAATATCTTTATGATATTCATTCAAAGAATAATCTCTAGATTTTTCATGGATCACAATATTTAATGGTAATTCCTATGTCACCTAAGAAAGGTTCCTGACTACTGCCATTGTAACTTCCAAGAATTGGTAATCCACAAACACCACCTTGGCTTCTGAATGATTCAAAATGAGAGACATTGTGTGTGCATCATGTCTAATATTTAGAGTGTTGAGCACTTCCCCTACCATTGGTAATCCAAAGTGCATTTCATATGTGGCTGGTACATTCGAGTCCACTACAACAACCTGTCATATGTATGGATTGTTCAATCTTTAAATTCTCTAACAATTGATACAATTTCAGTTAAATCAAATTTTGATGATTTTAAGGTATATAGGAAAAAGCCTTCACTAAGATACATATTGTAAATAGAAAGGTTAGAGGATTGATTTCTGAAAATTTATATTTTCCAAACTTTAGGAATAACCAAGCTTGACTCCTGTGATCACTATGATAGTTGCTCATATGATCACTATTCACTCAGCAGTACTTTTTTTATTTTCCTTTTTAGGGAGGATAAATTATACAATATATTCTAACAATTTTTACTTGGGGAACAAAGTCTACCACCAGTTTCCTTGGACATTTGCAACATTGGTAGAGAAAAGAAAGGTCTTGGGCTAACTAGTATTCATACAGAAAGGATTGCATTGGCTGTGAAGTGGATTGTTATGGCCCTCACATGATTATGGATTTAAGGTTAATTTGGGATTTGTGATGTTGTTGTAGGGTTTGTTTTCTTCAAAATGAATGGTTTAACACATCGAAAAAGAATTTGGAAAATTGAAAAACTTAATTAGGAATTTCAAGGAATAATAAGACCATTCTTGTCCATTTTTTTGTTAATATTCTAACTGGAATAAGACTCACTGATGGAGTTGTGGTTCAATAGTGGAGGAGAGAGTTGAAGGTTAAATCTGGCATACACACTGATTATAGCTCTATCTTTTGATGTAAGAGATCTAGGGATGGGACAAATTTTATGTTGTGGTGTTCTTGGCAAAGTAAACGGATTCATGCATTTGATTTTTTATATGTAATCTACAAAACATAGTGTTTCCTGATGAATATGTTGCAAAACCTTGGTTGACTGTATGCCTGGCCATCTGTTACAAGACTGCCAATAACATTTTTCAACCATGCCTGAAAAGATTTACAATTTTTTTTTAATCATTCCCTTAATGTACCTTCTCTACTAGCCTTAGTATGCAAAATTAATCAATGGTTCAATGTCTTTATGTTTTTCTTCAAGCAGTTGTCACAACATTTAATTTGAGAAAGAATAGGCAAAGAGATTACTTTGACAGATTCTCCAGTAGCATCAACTTGCATGCATATTCCCAAGGACATTACCATCTAGTCCCTTGGAATCATAATGTCCTTCCTTTTCATTCATAGGTTGCCCTAGTTTCTTTATTATGCTTTCCACTATTGTTAGGAAGTCAAAAACAGGTTTGAAATTTATTTATAAACCCCAGGCATGCCCATATTGTTGTTTGTTGTTGTTATGGCCTTAAAACCACCTAGAATTGAGATTTACTCTGTTTTATTATTGGTTGAGGGTTAAAACAATGTTGAATCATTTGTTTTATTATTGTTAAAAAAAAGTTAAAACAATGTTTTATTATTGTTTGAGGGTTCCTTTCCTAGGTCTCTTATTGCCTCTTGAACTCCATTCCACACCAATATTTAGATTTGGGATTCTATTGGATAGTTATATGAAGTGCATTTCTACTTGGTTTTTTACTTTCACTACGGAAATCATAATAATACGACCAAACCATATTCTCTGGTGAAAAATATGTGGGCTTCCTAGTCTTTGAACAAATTGATGCAATAGAAATGGGGCATAAAAACGATACCTTACCATGGTTACATTACGGAAGGATGAAAAATTACATAGTTGAAATGAGAAGGAAGGGATTGCATTCTCACACCAAGCTTATGATTGCCAAGGTAGTAACCTTGATGGCTTGCATAATTTTTTTCGGTGTCTCTTATTGTCTCTTGAATTGCATTCCACACCCAAGATCGAGTTTGGGATTCTATTCGGCTGTCATATGCAGTGCAATTCTACTTGTTTTTTTCACTTTCATGCTACAAAAGAATGCAATATCTCTTTCATTCTATAACAACACTTATGGTTTTAAAGATTCGTAATACAATTTTGTTACTAGATTCCTGCACTATTGACCGTGCATTGATACAATATTTTATTAACAGAATGGTGTTGTGCAATTTACTTTGTACTTCAACTACTAGTTTGTTCTAAATTTATGAATAATGATCTTATTGGTTTACTAACTTTGATTTGTTATCTGTTGATGTGCATGATATAGGTAGGAGCTATTTATGTATCTCAAACATTACAGTTTAAAGCTCATGTTTGCATTGGAGATAAACTACTCACTGAAGTGCAGGCACTAGAACTCAGGGAGTACATGCAAAAAATACAGGTTTACTTTTTTGAATTCTCCCTCTCTCTCTGTCTTTTTAGGTATAGATGGAAAGATGAATGAAGATGTTGGACCATTTTTTTAATTAATGTCTGTAAAATTAAAGAAATGGTACTATATGTTAGAGAATTCAGTTACAAAGACTTTCCATCTTGATTCAAATTTGAATGTGTCTGTAATTTGCAAAGTAAAGTTTGCGACAAAATGCTTTAAGAAGGAAGGGATGCTCCTTGTCCTTGATGGTGAAGTTGTAGCATTGTTTCCCAGTTTATTCTATAGTGTATGAAATCGATTTTCAGACTACATTGTTTGAATCTCGAGTATATATATTGAAACCATTTTAATCCCTTAGCTTACATTAGGACCAAACTGCATTATGCTGGAGATTGAACTTGGTGTCGTTTTGTAGATTCCTTCATTAAGAAAGGGAAAACATGTTTATATTAGTGTTTTATCCTCTTGCAATTACATAGTTATTTATACCATTTCATTTTTTATTGTAGACATCTAATAGAATCCTCATATGCAATTTTTTTACTTTAATAACAATTATTTTTTACTTTAATCAACATGAAAATGTTATTGATGATATATATACAATTGTTCTCAAGTTTCCACCATATATATGTTGTAAAAACATGCATGTAAATGCTTATTTTTGGAATATTTTTCAAGAAAGGGGTTCAAAGCAATGCTATCAACTTGAATCCGTCGATTCTGAGCAAATTTTAACCAAAACTGATCAGAATTGGTTATTGACTTTTGCTTAGAGGCTGAGTCAACACCTGAAATTGCCTAATTCGTCTGTGTCAACGTTTGAGATGGGCAAGTCACCAAAACATCGACTTGACTGCGTCTGCATCTGCTGACATGGATGCTTAATTGGGGCCAAAGTATGAAAACATTAAACTTGAAAAAATGAAAATAAAAGGACCCTAATCCCTCAAAAAAATTTAAGAGCAACATGGTTTTCATGTTAATGCTTAGCTTATAATGTTAATTCCTAAAGCCAATGTGACTTTAATTTAGAATTTAAATTTGTTAGAGTATCATGTTTTAATAGTATATATAAATATATAATTTTTACATGAATCTATTTTTATTGTGTGAATCTTTCTTGCATACTTTAAAAGGTTAACATGGTATATAGCTATAAAAAATTGTGTGATGAGGATGAAGAGATAGGGAGTGGCCTTGTATGCTTGTTGTCTGCATGAAAAAGTTAAGCTTCACTGTTCAACTTTGGATTCAAGGTAAAATGTTATAGGTATAAGAATTTGGTTTTACATTGTTTTATATTGATTTGATTCTTAATAGGGGATCTATAGTTCATTCAACCAAGCCCTTCCCTATGATCCTAGTAGAAAAGCTCATTTCCCTTATGCATCACATTGTTGGCCAATGGAGACAAAGTGAGGGATCTCATTGTACTTTTAACTCTATGGAAGAAAGTGTAGCAGTTGGTCATTGATGCTAGCTTTTTATAGTTAAGGTTGGGTATGGTCATCAAAGTGGAAACTCTATGGGAAGTTACATTAATCCTAAATAAGTTTGCCCCTGGGAGGATTTCAATATAAAATTGATTTGTAGGATTTTAATTTTAATTTTAATTTGCACTTTCAGATATCCATGAGTTAACAAATGCATATGAATTATTGATCCATTGTATTTGACTCTTTTTGGAAGCTGCAAAAGATAGAATATTTACCTATATCAAGTATAGCAAGAAAGTGCAGGAGAGGGTGGGGTGGGTATTTTGTAACAATGCCCTTGGATGATGGATAGGATTTGGTTTTGCCAAAAAAATTGCAGTAACAAACCTGAGTACAGAGCTCACAAGCGAAAGAGAAGAAAACCACAAGCTATCTTCAAATTCCAAGCTAGTTACTTGTTGATTCTGGTTGGCAAACTTGTGATTGGTGTCAGGTGAAGTTCTTAGAAAAGAAAAAAATTAATCTACCTGTATATGGCTTATGAGTAATGAAGACCACACCTATAGATAACTTTTCCTCTATATTTACCTGTTAGAGTAGGGTTGAGCCTATATTGAAGGAGAGTCATAGATCATTTTACATCATGTCTAATAGATAAATGGCATGATGTGAAATGTCCAATATATAGTGGGTCTATGATAGATGGCACCACGACCATGGCCAAAACTGTATTATGTTATGTCGTGAATCTATTATTATAGAACTAGAGCATTAGCTTGAATTTGTTGTAAATATTAAATTCATCCAAAACTAGACACCTGACAGTCTTTATTTCTAATCTTAGAGGGACCATCAATTTGCCTGAAGTTATCTGCTGAACAGTAAGCCAAAGGTGTCTATCTGAATCTTTTAGCTTCCAATATGATTGGGTTTGCAGTTACCAGCAGGAACTATGTGTCCATATTTTAATGAACACAAGAAAGAACCTAGATGAATGAGAGGCTAGCTACATATTTGAGAGTCCATAAATGTCCACAACTATTGGGGCTACATATTAATTGTATTATGGTTATGCCCATGTCTTGTTGTCAGCATAGCATATCCTAGCTACAATAAGGGACAACATGGATGGAAAAGTATTATTTTTCCCATGAAGTATGAGTGACTGTTGTACTGCAGTATATCTCTAAGCATTTGGTTATGGTTAAATAATATAGTGGGTCTATTAGTCAACTAATTTAAGTTCATAACATGGTTATATCTCTAAGAATTTGGGTATTGGTAAACTGCATTAAGTCCAGGACATGGTTATCATATTATTGACAATAATCAAGCACTGTTACATGGGGATGTGCTCCCCCAGGTGAGGGATATTTGTTGGGATGCAGAAGCCCAATGGGGTATGTTTACCAATGCCCCCTTTAGGGAAACATGGGGAGACATCTCCCAAGAAATGGGGGACATTTCCCTTTTGTGAGAAACACTTGGGAAACACCCCTTTGAAAAGGGATGCTCATGGCCTTTGGATTTAGAAAATATCAAATGTTTAGAAGAAAAAATGTGTATTTATATTATGCTTTCATTGGCCATGTTCATGACTTGTTATTGTTTCTTATATATTTAACTTTTTGGATTTTGGTCAGAATTCCCTATGTTGGGGACTTTGACTTATCCTACGATGTTTCCTAAAATTTGGGAGGTATCTCCACACATCCCTCGGTTCCATTTCCCTGTTCCCACACCCCAAGCCTCGAAAGTTGGTGAAACATTGCATTAATTTGAACCAATACAGGTTTTGTATCTACAAATTGTCAAAGTAAATTAAATGATGTTTATCAATGAATTGCAGAAAGGTCTAATTCTGTGAGGAAGATATGTTGTCAATATAGGTCAGTAAATGTAAATAGTTATGTCATTGAATCCTTGAGAGGAAAAATATAGGCCCTTAACACCTTATGGTTCCAATCAATATGACATGATAATTTCTTCATTATTCGTTCATGGTATGTGAATGGGTGGAACATATAGAAAGACCTAGATTCATTTTTCTTAGTGAAAAATCAACATTTTAGATATCTTCCCACTTTCACCACTACTTCAAAATTGGTTAGGCCGCACATGAAAATTTTCTTGACATGTGAACAAACCATTTTAAATATGTTTTCCTCAATTACATGTCTTATGCTTTCATCTATAATCATTGTATCTTGGAAAACTGAAGTTAGATATCAACGATGTTAGCCTTTGATATTATGCTTTACATTGTTACTCTAATTTCTATACATTGTTAGCTTTGTATAACAAAGAAAAAATGAAGGATAAGTGTTCTATCTAATGTGTTTTGATGAAGATAAAGCATCTTAGTTTCCTTATTGAAAATGATAGGTTATGCTAAATACATAGATTCATTTAGTGGAGCTTTCAAAATCTAGGCATTTTTGTTAAATATACAAAGGATAATTTGCAATTTATACAACTTGGGATTAGAATTCATTGATATATTATTCATTTCTTTGTTGATGTGATGTCAATGCTTGTTATTTCAAGTTGGTTTGGATTTCTTTGCTTGTAAATTATTTTGATCTTGATTTGTTTATCCAATATGTTGCAATACTTATTCTCTTTGGGTTTCAAGATTAGCTTCATTTACCAATGTCAATTTCAATTTGACATAAATTTCATGTACATTGCATATAAAAGTGATAATAGAAAGACTTGAGGTCTACATAAAGTTTACTTTTTCTTTCAATATAAAACTTTTCATGATATGAAATGTGTCTCACATTAAAGTGATTTGCATGATTTGAACACAATAAAGACCTCAATTGTCTAGTGGAGGCTAAGATCGAGCATAATGTCTGATTTTATTATTTATTGGTTTGTCAAGATTCGGGTCCCCACATGTCCGTTGGACCATTAAGGGATGAGATAACAAGTGGAGTCCCCCCTTGCCCTGAATCTAGTCAGTGCAGTTGTGTTTCACTGACACCTTCTAGTTGTGACTCGTGAGTCTACATGTTCTGTTGTTGATGACGTGATTCATGATATTTGACTAATGTTGTTGTTCCTCTATTTTTACAATCTTTTAGAAATCAGTGAAATATTTGCTAGCTTTTACAATTTTTTTATAATGAAGTGAAATATTTGCCAAGATTTTACAATATCTTATAACTTATTGAAATAATCGCCAAGATTTTACAACATTATATAATAAAATGAAATATTCGGCAGGATTTTACAACATTATATAATAAAAAGAAATATTCACCAAATTTTTATTATATACATATTATATTACTGATAAAATCACCTTCATATTTTCCTATATATCGAAGAGATTCGTCCATTTTTTATATATATAAATCTAAGGGGGGTTCTTAAAATCATCCCTGCCTAAGTTTAATAAGTGTGAAGGAAGGAAATATCACTCGTAAAGATCCATTTGATTACGAGAAATGGGGCTTATCTTAGATTTTATCATTCAAGCTAGCATTATGTTAGGATATTTAACTGAGAGAATAACAAGTATAGCAATCAAACACAAGAGACAATGAACATAGTGTTTTTCCTCATGGAAACCATAAATGGAGAAAACCCCACAACTTCCTCATAGATAGAATCAGCACCAAAATTAAAACCCCAAAACAGTAAGATGATCTCTCGACAGTAGTAACCTCTTTCTTCCTGGCCCCGGTGTCTTCTTCTTCCTCAGCTATGTGCTACAACCGAGTGTGAGTGAGTGTGTACTAAATAGAGAGGCTAGCACTCTATTTATGCTAATTCCTGACATGACTAAACCCTACTAGGGTGAACTTCTCTAGGAGAGTCTAATAACAATAGTGCCCCGGAACCGCGGGGACTTTAACCCTTGATCAATAGGAGGGTTACCCACAATAACTTGACATGACTTGTTTGCATTATAGATCCTCTCGATAGGAACATCGAGGCATGACATGACTCAAGTAAATTACAAATACATCTCGGAATAAACATCGAGTTACAATACATAATAAATACAAGTGAATACATTTCAAAGTTACATATACATCAACACTCCCTCTTAACTAGGAAGGTATTCTCTCGACATAATTTTCAGCACAAGTCTTCTTCTCTGTATCATCTGGTTCATCGTCAAGTTCTCGTCATCTTCATCTTCAAGTCATCTTCATCTTTAAGTCATCTTCATCTTTAATTAATCTTCATCTGGATCTGGATCATCATCACTGGATTTGGATCATCACTTGATCTGGATCATCACCAGGTCATCATCACTGGATCTGGATCATCACTCAATCTGGATCATCTTAGAGAAATCATAACTAGATCTGAATCATAGCTTGATATGGATCATCACTAGAAGTTCTACAGAGCCAGCCCTTTTTCATGCTGGTTGTAGGCCTACCTCCCTGTAGGTCTTTGGTATCCCTTATATCTGACCCTAAGTCAGAATGGCCAGCACTCACATCTGACCTTGACTCATCAAAAAGGAACAGCACTTACATCTGACCTTGACTTGTCAGAAAGGCACTCAATCCTAGACTGAGGGTTCCTGGTAACTGACTAGGTGCCTCCATTCATAGAATGTCAGTAGCCCTTACATTTGACCTACTCGTCAGAATGGCCAGCACTCACATCTGACCTCTTCGTCAGAAAGGTGGTAGCCCTTATATCTGATCATGTAGGAACTAATCCTACATCAGAATGTACAGCATTCACATCTGACCTACTCATCAGAAATGCAGTATCCCTTACATCTTAACATGTAGGAACTAATCCGATAGTCACATCAGAATGGACAGCACTCACATCTGACCTACTCGTTAGAAAGGAGATAGCCCTTACATCTGATCATGTAGGAACTAATCCTACAGTCACATCAGAATGGCCAGCACTCACATCTGACCTACTCATCAGAAAGGCGGTAGCCCTTACATCTGATCATGTAGGAACTATTCCTATAGTCACATCAAAATGGACAGCACCCACATTTGACATGGAAGGAAGCAATCCTCTCACCATGACAGAATTGCAACAGCCCTTATATCTGATCAAGTGGGAACACATCCCTCAATCACATCAGAATGGCCATGTTCTCACATCTATTCATGTAATACTACGTCTTACAATCATATCAGAAAGGCCCTCAGTCCAAGACCAAGTATTCCTGGTAACTCACCAGGCAGCTCCATTCCAAGAATGGCAATAGCCCTTATATCTGATCATGTAGGAACCAATCCTACAGTCATATCAGAAAGGCTCAGCACTCATATCTGACATGGAAGGAACCAATCCTCTCACCATGAAAGAATGGCTCAGCCCTTACATCTGACCTACTCATCAGAATGGCTTACGGAATCATCACTTCCCCTTGGAGGGAACCTCGATCTGGAGAACACCAAGCTTCTCCCTGAAGTACTCAAAATTAACTCTGGCCAATGGATTCATCAACACATTAGCTATCTGATCGTCCATCGCAACATACTGGAGCTTCACTGCTCCCCTATGCACCATATCCCTGATATAGTGATACTTGATCTCGATATGCTTCGACTTGTCATGGAACACTGGGTTCTCCGACAACTTCACACAACTCTAGTTGTCACAATGTATACAAGTAGCATCCAACTGGAGATCAAATAAATCAAATAGTAGCTTCCTGAGCCATACTTCCTCACAACTAGCTGAACAAGCTGCGACATACTCTGCTTCAAATGTACTCAGTGCCACACAGGATTGCTTCCTGCTGAACCAAGAGATCACACCTGATCCCATACTAAAGCAGTATCCTGAAGTGCTCTTCCTATCGATGGCACTACCTGCCCATTCTAAATCAACATAACCCTCTAGGTTAATCTTTTGATTCACATCATACTTGAGCCCATAATCAACCATACCTCTCAAGTATCTCAAAATATGCTTTGCAGCAATCAAGTGAACATGTCTCAGATCTGTCAAGAACCGGCTCAAGATGTTCACAGCAAAGCAAATATCCGGTCTAGTGTTCGTCAGGTACATAAAGGACCCAATCATCTAACGATACATCATGGCATCAACCGCTTCTGATGAAGCATCACTCAACAGCTTCAGGTTTGATGCCATGGGTGTGGTCATGGATTTGCAATCCATCATCCCGAATCTCTTCAGGATCTCTATCGTATATTTCCCTTGTCCTATGGAAATCCCATCTGCACTCTTCCACACCTCCATGCCTAGAAATAATGCATCATACCCAAGTCCTTCATTTCAAACTCAGCAGCAAGCTTTCTCTTCATATCAGCAATCAACACATCCATACATGTTACAAATAGATCATTTACATACAGTAGGAGAATCACTGGGTTGCCATCTTCAACCTTGTAGTAAAGGTTGGAATCTGCTTTACTCTTGGTAAAGCCCAAACTAGATAGAAAGCTGTCAATTCTTCCGCACCATGTCCTCGGTGCCTATTTCAAACCGTACAGGGCTTTCTTCAATCTACATACATGAGACTCCCTGTCATGTGTCTCGAAACCGAGTGGCTGCTCCACATACACTTCCTATTCTACTACACCATTCAAGAAAGCAGTGTTGACATCCATTTGGTGTATCTTCCATTTCATTACTGCAACCAGAGCAAGTACTGATCTAATGGAAGTGTATTTGGCTACAGGTGCAAGGGTTTCTTCATAATCTATTCCTTCTTTCTGGGAGAAACCACGAGCAACAAATATTGCTTTATATTTCTCTATGCTATCGTCTGTAGCATGCTTGATCTTGTAGATCCATTTGGAAGTTACAACTGGCTTCCCTTCTAGTCTTGGGACAACATCCCAAACATCATTCTTCATGATCAATTGATACTCTTCGATCATAACATCCTTCCATTATTTCTGTTTCGTCGCTTCTTCATAATTGGAAGGTTCTTTATCGATGAAATCACATAGTAATTCTACATACCCGGAGCAGGATCTGGTCCTCTTTCTTTCTCTGTGATTCTCTTCTAGAGCCCCATATATTTCTTCACCTTGGATAGCTTCTTGTACCCAAGCAGGTTTCCTCTTATGAGGATTCTTCTCTGGAGGTGGATCTACAGGTCTTTGTGGTTCTTCAAATTCTCGATCTTCTTCTTGAGTTTCTTCATTCATGGTTGTATCATGAATTCTGGGTGCTTCTGCTTCTTCAGATTCTTCAGTAGGTTTCTTTCTGGATTTGTTGTAATCTCTGTCTTCATCAAATGTCACATCCCTACTAATGTCAATCTTCTTGAATCCTGGGAAGTATATTCTGAAAGCCTTTGAGCTTTTAGAGTATACCATAAATATACCCTTCTTTCCTAAAGGATCTAGTTTTGTTCTCTTCTCTTTTGGAATGTGTATGTACACAAGACAGCCAAATATTCTGAGATGGATGACTTATGGTTTCTTGTCGGAGAAGACTTCTTCGGGAGTCTTGTTCTCAAGTACTCTGTGTGGAGTACGGTTCTGTACATACATCAATGTTCTGGTAGCTTCTGCCCAAAGATGCATAGGAAGATCTTGATCATGAAGCATAGCTCTTGTAGCTTCCATGATAGTTATGTTCTTCCTTTCTGCAATCCCATTCTGTTGTGGATTATATGGAGTGGAAAACTCCCTCTTAATCCCTGAGTCTTTTCATAACTCTTTGAATTCATTTGATGTTAATTCTCCGCCATTATCTGATCGAAAGGTCTTGATCTTCTTTTCTGTGTGATTCTCGATCAAGGCTTTGAAATCCTTGAACTTACTGAATACTTCATCTTTGTTCTTCATGAAGTAAATCCATATCTTCCTAGGAAATTCATCAATAAAAGAAACATAGTATACATACCCGCTTAGTTAACTTGATGACATTGGACCACATACATCGGAGTGGATGATTTCCAAGATTCCTTTTTCTTTACTCTTGCTACTTGGAAATGTCTTCTAATTTGTGTTCTTTCCTTTCACGCATCCTTTGCAGACCCCATCATGTTTTGCTTGAATTTCTAGAAGACCTTCAACAACTTTGATTGTAAGTGGTAGTGCTCTATAATGTACATGTGCAAGCCTTCTTGTGCCAAAGTTCATTTGGCTCTACTATGTCATGGACCAAGGCTTGTTCTGGATGGCCCTTAAATTTGTATAGACCTCCTTCTTGTTCCCCAATCACTACTGTATCATTAATATTCTTTCCTTTTGGCCACATGATAACTTGACCATCTATAAATGCAACCCTCATGCCTTTTACATCTAATGGAGATATGGAGAGAAGGTTATTCTTGAGTCTTGGTACAAATAATACATCTTGCATCTTCATAGACTTTCCAGAGTCTAGCTTATAGGAGGATTCCCCACTACCTTTTATTGGATATTGGTAGTCATCTCCAAGCTTCACCTTGTGAGGTGATTCATGTTTTGAAAGTTTCACAAAGGACTCTTTGAATCCTATCATGTGTTTGGAAGCCCCACTGTTTATAAGCCAATCATTGCTTCTGTGTGTGATGTTTCCCGTGAGAGAAGAAATCAAGACATATTCTTCATCACTTCAAGAGTCTTCACTTTCATATCGTGTTCTCTTCTTGGATGGTTCATCATCCTTTGTAGCATGAGCATGATGTCTTTTCTTATTGCCCTTTTTCTTATTTTGTCTTTTACGACAATATTTTGCAAAGTGTCCTACTTCATCACATGTATAACATCTGCTTCTAGAGAAATATTTTCTAGGGTTATTTTTATAGAAATGCTTACCTCTGGAGTGATGAGAAATTCTTTTTCTTTTCTTGGAATGAACTGTGAGGGCTTGATATTCACTTCCCATCTTTTCTTCTCGAACTGCTATCCGAGCTTCTTCTTGAGAGCATTCTTCCCATAGTCTTTTGAACTTGACTAACTTCTTTCTGGCACATATCCCTTGAATAAAGGAGTCCCATGATCTATGGAGACCATTCAAGGTGGTCATCACAATCTATGCATTCTCTACTTCTTCATCTATTGCCTCTAGTTTTTCCTTGATATGAGAGACCCTTATAAAGTAAGACTAGATGGTCTCGACATTTTGGATCTTTACATTCTTCAGTTGGTTTCTCACAGTCATCTTCCGGTTTATGTTCTTCCCTTCAAACAATTTGGTTAGCGCATCAAACATAGATTTAGGTGTCTTTAGGGAGGAAACCTGTGGTATGAGGTGATCTTTGATTGAATCAACAATGATCCTCTTTGCCATAACCATCTTCTTTTTTGTGTAAAACCTTAGCCTCATCTCCCTCTAGAACTGGAACCTCCTCATTGATATAGGAGTCCAACTCATTTTCTTCCAGGACCAAGGAGATATTATACATCCAGGCTCGGAAGTTATCAGCTCCCTCAAGCTTTTGATCAAGCTTGGTATGATGAGACATCTTAACTAAGAACCTCAAATGGAAATACAAAAGATTTGGATCTTACCAGTTCAAGATATCGGATCTGGATTTGGAGCTAAAATTCCGTAGTGCTGGTTCAGGAGCAGATTAGGGTTTTAATTTTCTATATTTTTGTCCAACCAAATGCTTTGATCTCGATCTCTAACTTTGATTTTGAGGAGGAGATCAATCCAGGCCTGGGCTCACTGAAAAATTCCTCTTCTATGGAAAGCCCTAATTTTCAGCAGTAGTGTCGGGTCCAAAACTGAAAAAACTCAGAATTGGATTCTGCTTCAACAGAAAGATGCACCCTAAGGAGGAGAGTTATTCCAACCTTCTTTTGCTGAAAATCTATGGAGAGATATCCACAAAGTAGGAATCCATAGTTCCCACAGGTGCACAGTTTCTTCTTCTCAGGTTAGTTCTGATACCATGTTATATTTTATCATTCAAGCTAGCATTATGTTAGGATATTTAACTAAGAGAATAAAAAGTACAGCAATCAAACACAAGAGACAATGAACACAGTGTTTTTCCTTGAGGAAACCATAAATGAAGAAAACCCCACAACTTCCTCAGAGATAGAATCAGCACCAAAAGTAAAACCCCAAAACAGTAAGATGATCTCTCGATAGCAGTAACCTCTTTCTTCCTAGCCCCAGTGTCTTCTTCTTCCTCAGCTATGTGCTACAAATGATTTTTATTGAGTGTGTACTAAATAGAGAGGCTAGCTCTCTATTTATATTAATTCCCGACATGACTAAACCCTACTAGGGCCGACTTCTCTAGGAGAGTCTAATAACCCTAGTGCCCTGGAACTACGGGGACTTTAACCCTTGATCAATAGGAGGGTTACCCACAATAACTTGACATGACTTGTTTACATTATAGATCCTCCCGATAGGAACATCGGGGCATGACATGACTCAGGTACATTACAAATACATCCCGGACTAAACATCGGGTTACAATACATAAGAAATACAAGTGAATACATTCTGAAGTTACATATACAGCAACAGCTTACAACAATAAACTTGATTCTTTGTTTTTTAGGGTTTAACAAGCATGAAAAAGACATAAATTACACTCGGAATCTTTTTCATATTTAGGTCCAGAGCACAAAAAAGAGAAAACTAAGCTCATACCGGGGGTTCCTTTTCTGTAAATTTAGTCCCTTAGGTCCAGAAAAGTGATAAACCTATGCCTGAGAATACTCTTCTCAATTCTAAAGAAAAGAGAGCATTCATTTTTCATATTGTTCCACATGGTCTGAAAAAGTGATAACCTACTGCCGATGTGGATTCCCATTCACATATTCTTAATGAGCCTGAACGTACAAGTTTACTCGGTAGTCAAGTCTATTTTGAGGACTCAGAACTAGGCCTAAAGAAAATCCATATCTTTCTCGTGAAGTTTTAACAAGTCTGAAAAAGTCAACTCACGGCCTCCTTGCTATTTTTAACGAGCTCGAAGGAGAGCGAAAAGAATTCTCTAAATGCGAGGAGACAAGTGTCATAGGCAGGAGAAACTTGTTCCAAGCACAAGGAAAATACCTATGTATAATGCAAGGAACATGAGCACGATAAAGACACTCAAGGAACGTATCCTCAACGTAAAAGGTGTCATGTTGGAAAGGAAAAATGATACTACGCTGACCGATGATGATTGAAAAGATGAGGGCTTATACAATGAGCTAAAAGTGTGGAAGCCAAAATTAGGCTTAAAAGTTTGAGCAGGATACATGATAATACAATTACAACTTGAACAACAAGGCGAGGCCATTAAATAGTTGTGAATCCAACTACAAATCCTGTCTCCAAGAAACAACTACATAAGAATCACATTCAGAAGAAAAGATCCGATGCAGGTCACTTTGGCAGAAACACATGTGACTTTGCTATCTTATACAAAAGGTGTAGTCAAGGAAGAATCAATGAAAGAGGACTGTATAGTGCCAAGAACTGATGGTTCACAATCAGTAAGATCAATCTCAGAAGAAAAGCAATTATCAACAAAGGAGATAGAGTCTGCAGGAACAAACTCAGTATCACATGAGTTGAAAAATTCATAAGAAAAATCAAACTCATCAGGATCACTGACTTGATGTTCAAAGGAAGAGTCAAAAGACTCAAAAAGACCAACATAAGAAGACCGATCCATGGGAAGATCAGGCTTACAAAGCAAATCAAGGTTAGACTTAGTCATAATTGAACCAACATACAAAATAAGGTCAGACTGTATCAAAGACTCTAGGAAGACTTCATCCAAAGGAAGGAGATCATCCGAGATAGGACACATGTCTAAACTTTTAAATGGATTGACAGAGTGGAGAGTGGGCTCCACAGTCTTTATAGGATGACTCACCTGGTCAACTATCAGGACCAAGCCCCGGGAAGGTAAGCATGGAAATAGAGGCTGCTTCTCAGTAGAAATTGAACACAAAGGACATGAGGTCACATACCTCACCCGTGGCGGGGTAGTCTCTATAAAAACATTGGGAATCAATAAAGGAAAGACCTGGTCTATAGTTGGGTCAGGAGAGGGATTAAGAAAATCCAACTGATCGATAGTGACAATTTCTTCGCCATGATTAAAGTACATCACACGAAAGAGAGTTGACACCACAGCTTTCATGGCATAGACATAATCACATACAAGGAGCATATTGAAGTCCAAGGGATCTTCTATTACCATGAAGACAACTAAGATGGTCTTCCCAATCAAAGTAACAGGTGTTTGAGAAAGAATTCCCAAGGCTATACTAGTTCTTCTATCAAACACTAGTAACTGACTAGTAGTCAACAAAAGGCTGGGAGATCCCATGCCTCACCAAGAACAAGTAGAGAAGATACTAACTGAGGCTCCTTCATCAACAATACAACGAGCAATCGAGTATGGTTCAACTTTGACCTTTATCTGGAAAGGTGAATTAGAAGGAAGGCATGGCTCAACTAGGATATCCCAATCAAAGGAAGCAATCCGAGAGCTTGGTGGGGGTTGATCCAAAACGAGTTTTGTTCCCCCTTGTTTAGTAAGTTTTGAACTGGAAGTGAAGAAAATGTGACTAGCAGACACTTCACTCTCCAAAGGAAGAGTGCAATTGATCAAAATGGAATCGATTCAACGTCTTCATGAAAGTCACTCTTCGAAAGGAGAGTGGGGTTAACCAAAGATTACATTGGTTCAATCACAGCGGGATCACTCTTCGAAATAAGAGTGGGATAGACCAAAGCTGAGATTTGTTCAACCACAACATCAACCAAAGGTTGAGTAGATTTTTGAGAAACTATAGGTTGTTCAGGAGAAGGAAATTCTTGATTATCGGACCACACTCTTCACACCTTTGCAATAGCAGGGCACTGGTGAGTAATATGATCTCCCTCGCATAGCTTACAAGGGAACTTAAGTTTGTACTTAAAATGACCAGTTTTCTCAACATTGTTAACATGAATAGCAGTGGCTGACAGTTTTCTCTCAACATGACCTACAGAGGCTAAGATTTTTCCCCTAGCATGACCACTAGAGGCTGGGTGACAGGGTCCAACCTGACTAAGAGAGGTTGGTTGTTGAAAAAATTCAGGATTTTCAAAAATGGGATGACCATGAAACCAAACTCTTCGTAACTCCGCAGTGGAAGTGAATTTATAAGTAAGGTGGTCTCCCTCACAAAGCTTACAAGGAAACTTGGTCTTGTGTTTTGAACGGGTAGTCTATTCAACGGTTTCAACATGACTTGCAGTGGTTGACTGATTGTCTTCAACATGAACTACAGAGGCTGAGAGACTGCCCTCAGCATGACCTACAAAGGCTCAGAGACTACGTCCAACATGACCTGCAGAAGTTGGATGGACACCACCAGTGTGGAAAACAGAGGCTGAATGGTTAGGATCAACATTCTTTGCAGTAGTTGAGTGTGTGCCCCCAGCATGAACTACAATGGCTGGGTGGATGGATCCAACATGACTTGCAGAGGCTGGATGTGGAGGTTCAACTTGAACATTATAGGTTGAACGGGTGCCCTCAGCATCAAATGCAGAGGCTGAGTGACTAGATCCAACGTGACATGTAAAGTTTGGAAGGATCCCACCAACATGATCAACAAAGGCTGGATGGTGAAGATCAACTTGACTTGCATCGGTTGCGTGCTTATATCCAACATGACTTACAAAGGTTGGATAGGTGCCCCCAGCATGAACTACAAAGGTTGGGTAGTGAGGCTCAACTTGACTTTCAGAGGTTGAATGGGTCCCCCCTTGCTTGTGTGTCTTCTTCCTATTACTCCTTCTTTTAGTCCTTTTAGACTTTTGGTTACTAGTATTGGTACTTTCACCACATGATGTAGAAGGAGGAGGAGAATCAAATACATGTGAAGGGGAAGCATTGTTTTGATGCCCTTGATATAAGGAGCTTACTTGAGAAGCATCAGGGGCATTCAGGACAGTTCGAGTGGAAAAAAAAACACACTAGTATCCCTAGGGTGAATCCAAGTAGATTCAAGGTGGCCATCAAAGGAACACCAACATTCCTTGTGAAAGGAATAGTATAAGGATTTCCCAGCATGGGGATATCTTGGTTAGTGTTCAAAGGGGTGCTAGCCATAGTTCCAAACTAGGCAACAAAGTCCAAGGTTGATAGGAAACCAAAAGTACAAAGCACACACCTAAAGGAAAACTAATTACAGACAAACCACACAAGACTCACTAAAAATTCCTAAATCCAAACAGACAAACAGGTATAAGATATGCTTTCCAAAATAAATCTGAGAGACAGTTAATTGGTGTCCTTGTAGATGTTCTTAGGTACAAGAGGAGGAATCACCCATTGCCCTCCCACACCTTCTACCGAGGTTACCTTCCAAGCCCGTCCAAGGTCAACCGAAAATAGTCTTTCAGTGTACTTGTGTATGAACCCTAGATGTCAAAGAGACTAAAGGATAATGCAACTATACTGATAGTCTGGGGGGACAATTGCAATCTTGTTTCATACGCATGGGCAGGGTAGCAAAGCCCAAAACCCTGTCAACACTGGCACTGCATGGGGCCTAAAGGGTGGTATTGACAAAAGTCCCCAGATACGCAAAAACCATGGTATGCGCTTTGACAAGGAATCAGAGGGTTATCTCCTCATTCCAAGTCTCCACGTGGCCTCGTTCTTAATTCCCGTTTGAGAGGATCTTCCCAGATACAATCAACATAGAAGAGAATTTACCTAGTGGTTGGCCAACTACGTTTGAAATTTAATACTTGTGGAGAGTTGAAACTCCCTAATCCACAAGTCTAGCCTAAGCTAGTTGGTGTGGGAGCCTAAAAAATAAAACTTGCTAATAATTTTTAATTATATCGTTCATTTTAAAAGGTTGTTTTTAGTCAGAGGGTAAATGGCGTGAAACTTATGTGGTGTTTTGACTCAAAGTTGAAAAAAAATGACTAAGCAAAGAGAAATGAAATGCAAAAAGCAAAATCTATTCTCTTTCTTTTTCAAATAGAAACTTGAAAGCCACAAAAGAACAATTTCTTTTTATTTATTCAAAAATAATGATATTCCATGCAATCTAGACTAAAAACCTAATCTACATGCATATAAAGCAAACATGTTTTTTTTTTCTTTTATAAATGCAAAATGAAAATAGCCTATCAACTAATGCAAGTAAGTAATGTAAGCAAAGCAAATAGACATCTACTCTACACCCCACAAACAAACCCTAGGTTTCCCTAAAGTTGGATATAACCTCTCTTGAAAGGAAGGCTCACAAAGGTAAACAAGAAAACAAATTTGGAATGAATAGACCAAGAAATAATATTGACATAAACAAAGGTCAAGAAGTCCCAAGAATCAATCTAAACCTGCAAACAGAGGTTGCTCAGTACCTTGTCCAACAAGGTCAAGCCAAAAAAGGAGGTGTGGGGGAAGGTAGCAAAAACAAGTTCAAAGACTTGAAAGAGACTTACAAGATAGACAAAGAGAACCTAACAGAGATCAAACAACCTCTCAGGATTCATGCACATGCAGAGGACCCTTGAACACCCTACAAAAAACTCTCAAATCACCCAAAACCCTAAAAAAAGATGAAAAAACAAAAATTCAGGTGCATATGCAGGTTCCCTTAAGGAAGTTTGTGTATGACACACGAGTTTCAGGTAGTGCAAGTCCCATATACAACACAGACACATGACTGTTTAGCCTGAAATTCATGTATGGATGACAAAAAGCACAAAAAGGGTCAAAAACTAACCTAGGAAGGAAGGAAAGGTGTTCCAACTTACTCAAAAGGTGTTCCTAACTTGTAAGAAGGACCAGAAAACTTGCAAAAGACTAAAATAAAGATAGGGAAACCCCAAACAGACAAGACTCTCCTCAGTGAAGTCGCCAGTTCTGTTGTAAAGGAAAGTTTCATATGGCTATGGTTTAAGAGGCTAGCAATGTACTGGGGTTGAAAGAGAGATGCAAATGGTTCTACAAGTATATATAAGAAAGTTTTAGATATTGGAATGGTTTTCATACCTGAGCCAAACAAAGGTTGATCCAAGTAGCCCTTTAATCCTCTTCTTTCTCCTCTTGCTCCTCTTGCTCCAAGAGACCTTCTCTTCAAGTTGGGCACCTCACAAAACCTTGATCTGGTTCTGTTGCTTCTCTTCTCCAAGGAAATCAGCCTCCAAACTATACTACACAAGGAGATGATCACTGTGGAAAAGGTGGGGGAAAGAGAGATCCAATTCCTCCAGCATAACAATGCAAATATTCAAGGCCTCTCTCATGGACCTCCCTACCTCTATTTATATATTTATGAAGAGATAGGGTCGAAGGAAAAGTAGTTACAATTGAAGGCATCAGTTGCATAACCACCCAAACTTTGAAAAACGTATTTTTACTTTAATACGTGGGTTTCAGAGACATTAGTCGCATATGCAGGAGGTGCACACGGTTTTCAATGTAAATAGTCACATATTTAGGGCATACACAAGTATTATATATAACAAGTCATGGGTTTCCTTAAGGAAACTAGCGTATACATAAAAGAATCTCATTTTTAGGGTACTTTTAGGCATTTACAGACTTTGGTGTCTTCTAAAATTTTTTAGCTGACTAAAATACTTTCCAACGATGTAGAGAAGAGGTAAAACGAAGTTACGAAACTCTAGATATGGGTCCTCCAGTATAGGTGTTTTTTTAGTGAATTTCATGAAGTGTCATCATGGAAGTGTTGACATGCGATGAAATCATGGGAAAGTGGCCTTAGGTAGAGATGTGTCATTTTGAGCTATAACATCACCAGTTCCAGATCCAAAGAAAATGTTAAGAGAAGCTAGAAAAAATCTTAATTCTACATCAAAGAGTACTAATCTGTATACATCAGTTTCTGAAACATCAAGTGAACTTATTCAGTCCTCTTCTTTTTAAAATTTTCCAATAACTGAAGAAGAAAAAAGGAAGGAAGAATTATTTATCCTCATTCATGAGTTTCAAAATCCTACTGAATTTGATAGTTTAAGATATTATTCTAATCATGTGTCATCTGAGGATGTAAAGGTAGAAATTTTGAACTTTGAATAATTTTATTATTTTAAACCCTCATCGTCACTTTATACACCTCTTACTAGTAGAATTCCCATTATCCAAGTAATGGTCAATTTACCACAATCTTGGATTCAGTCATCAACTCTTTAGGTTCAAGCACCTCCTTCACAAGCTTCTCCAAATATGGAAACTCAATGTCCTAATAGGATGGATGTCATATCAGCTGCTAGAAATACCCCATTAGTATTACCTTAACCTATAAATACTCTTCCTGGTGGATACTATCAGAAGTATCTCCGTAGATTCAATGGTCAAGGAAAGGTTACAACAAAAGAACATTGGAATGCTTATTTTAGTTATGCTGATAACTAGAATATAGAACATCAAGTTGTGTGGATGTGAGTGTTTGTTCAAATTCTAGATGGAGAGGTAAGGAAATGGTTTAGAGAATTTCCTCCAAACTCCATTGATGGGATAAATTATTTGGAAGAAGTTTTTATGAGACAATGGAGAGATACCAAGGATTATACTTATTATATTAATGAGGGTGGATCTTGAAAAAGAAAACAAGGGGCGACAGTTACTGATTTTACTAAAGTTTCAACAAAATGTATAGTAAAATCCCTGCAGAAATCAAGCCTATTGAAACATTTGCAAAGATAACCTATGCAAATTCTTTTGATGTTGAATTATCTCTACTACTAAGGGAAAGAAGAGTCATTACTTTATTAAACATGCAAGAAGCATCTTTGGAGGTATAATCAAACTTGATGGTAGATAATAAGTTGAGAAATAGGTCAGAATATCATAGAGAAGACAATAAAAAGAAAAAATAATTGTTACCATCTACTTCAGGGACAAAGGTAACAAATAATAAAATGAATGATATGACTAAAATCATTAAGAATTTATCTGAAAAGATTAGTAGGCTAGAACTGGAAAATAGAAATCAAAATAAGCTCGGTCAAGGTAATGATAATATAAATCCCAAACAATTTAGAAATCCATTCAATCCTAGGTTTTTTTCCTAGATATAGAAGGAATAATGAGGATCATAAAATACAACCTCTTCTTCAAAACAATTTGATACATGATGAAGATGCTATTGAAATAGATGAAATGGATGTTGAAGAATTAGAGCCTGATATTGATCAATTAGATGATGTGGCTTCTTCTCATTTTTTAACTAGGTTTGAGTATCATTATGCAAAAGTGTATAATTATTATGAAACAAATAATTTTGGAAAAGGGTCATATAGACCAAATATTTGTCAAGAAATACAACAAAATTAATATGGTCTCAGATCTGGGATAAAGCAGGATTCACAAGGCAAGAAGAATGCAAAGAATATTCCTACAAAACAAGGATTGTCTCTTAGCAAGGAAGTAGAGATAGAGTTCTAGATACATAAGAAGTAGGAAGAACCGTTACTGGTTTCAATATAGCACATGAAATAAGGAAAATCAATATTCATATTCCTTAATGTATAAGCTGGAATTACAAACAACAAATAATATTGTTGAATATGAAGCATTGATTCTTGGGTTAAGGGTTGCAAAGGAATTAAACATTCAATAACTTACTGTGTTTGGCAACTCCGAATTAATAGTGCAACAAGTAAAGAATCTATATCATGTCAAACAAAATTTGTTGAAAGTATATCGGAATAAGGTATGGGATTTAGTTGATAATTTTTTCTAAGCTTTCAACATAACTTATATCCTGACATATTATAATCAAACAATGGATTCATTAGATTTGGAGGCAACTTACTTTAAGGTTCTGAATTGAACACACCTTAAGCATCCAATTTAAATAAGATACAGACCTTCAGTTTCTGATAATATTAAATACTAGAAAGGTTTTCATGATTATCAAGAGATTAAATAATTTTTAGAATTAACAGATGATTTATCTACCTCAATGATTGATCAATATCAAAATGTTGACTGGGATGAAAATGTTTCATGTACAAAAGATTCAATTGGAAATTTTATTCCTAAAGGGCTTATTCCTCTTGAAAGTTTTTTTTCAGAAGGTGATACTTTATTGAAGCCTACATTACAATCTATTGAAGAAAATTATTAAGTTGTAATATTCGTTCTGAAGTTGAACCTAAAATGATTAAAATATCGAAGACACTTCTAGAAAAGGAAAGGAACATGTACATTAAACTGGTGAAGGAATTTGTTGATATTTTTTCTTAGTCATTTAAAGATCTGAAAACATATAACACCAGCATAATCCAACATAAGATTCCGTTAAAGCCAAATACTAAGCCTTTTAGACAGAAGCTTAGAATACTTAATCCAACATTGCTTCCAGTTATTGAAAAGGAGGAAAATAAATGTTAGATGCAAAGGTCATAATACCTCTTAGTTATTCTTCTTAGGTAGCAAATTTGGTGCCAGTACATAAAAAGAATGGGGAAATAAGGATTTGTGTATATTTTTCATAATTTGAACAGATGATCCCTTAAAGACAGTCATCCATTTCCCAAAATTGATCATATCTTACAAAGACTGGTGGATTATTAGAGGATAACAATTATTGAGGATTCTCTGGCTATAATCAGATTGTAGTGCATCCACAGGACAAAGAAAAAATTGCCTTTATGACTCCTTGGGGTACATTTATGTACGAAAAAATGACTTTTGGACTCATGAATGCAGGTGCCACATTCCAAAGGGATATGGATATAGTGTCTTTTGGTGAGAAGGAAAAGTTTGTAGTCATATATCTAGATGATATTACAATATTTTCTAAATCTAATGATGAACATATAAAGAATTTGAAACAAAATGTTCGTAAGTGCGGGAAATTTAGATTATATTTAAAAAAAAAAAACTCATTTTTCCATGGAAGAAGGAAAGCTCTTAGGTCATATAGTCCATGCTGAAGGGATTAAAATAGATTTAGAATGTGTTAAATCCATCCTAAATATCAGTATCCCTAGAAATGAAAAAGGGATTCAATCTTTCATTGGAAAAATAATTTTTTTGAGGTGGTTTATAGCTAATTTTGCATAGATCATTAAACATATCACTGATATGCTTAAAAGGATAAGGAATTTAAGTGGTTAGATGAGGCTAGGATGTCATTTGAAAACTTAAAGCAAGCACTTATAGAATCACCACTATTAACAAGTCTTGATTTTGCTAAATACTTTTCAATATTCTCATTTGCATTTGAAGATACTATAGTTGTTCTTCTACAAAAGAATTCAGATGGTTTAGAGAAACCAATTTCATTCTTTAGCAAAAAATTAAAGATTCAGATCTTAAATATAGTGCAATGGAGAAACAAGACTATGCACTGGTTAAATCTCTAAAATTATTCAGGATTTATGTTTTGCATTCAAAAATTATAGCATATGTTCCAAATACAACAATTAGATAATTTTTGGTGCATCCTGACAGTGAAGGAAAAAGAGAATGTTGGATAGCTAAAATTATGGAATATGATGTTGAGATTAGACCCACCAAGTTGATAAAAGGACAAGGTTTAGCTAAACTTCTAGAAGAGTCAAATTGTTAGGCTCTAGATTTTTATCTAATAGTTGAACAGTCAATACAGGATTCATCAACATAGAATGATAAGGAACAAATTTATGGAAAATATCTTGATTCTCCATGGTATGGTAAAATTGTTTGTGTTTTGTTGTATTTAAAGTGCCCTATTGATTTGAATAAAAGTAAATATAGATCATTAAAATATAAATCTTTGAATATGTTTTAATCGATCAAATTTTATATTGGAAAGATTCTGCAGGTGTATTGCTTAAATGTTTGGACAGATCATAGGTTGATGTTGTTACTGTAGAATTACATGGAGGTGCATATGGAAGACACGGGCACTGAAAGGAAACATCATTTAAAATTTTAAGAGTTGGTTACTATTGGCCCACTCTTTTCACGTACGTGAATCTTTAGGTCAAAGCTTGTATCGAATGCAAGAAATTTGCAAGTAAACACAGGTTGTAGTCTTTACCCTTAAAAACCATTGTAGTATATGATCCATTTAAATAGTGAGGTTTGGAATTTATCGGTGAAATCCATCCTCCTTCCTGTAGCCAACATAGGTGGATTTAACAGTCACTGACTTGTTTACCAAGTGGGTAGAAGAAATCCCCACAAGAAGAGCAACATATAAAGCTATCATTAATTTCCTTCAAGAAAATATCTTAAGCATATTTGGATGTCCACGCAAATTAGTAACAAACAATGCTCGATCCTTTAAATCCAAAAATATGATAATTTTTTGTGAATAAAATAACATCATATTAAAACACTCTACACCTTACTACCCTCAAGGGAATGGGTTATCAGAATATACTAATAAGAGTATTGTTAATAGCATAAAAAATATGTTATTTCAAAATAAAAGGACTTGGGACATTATGTTAAAATATGCTCTTCGGGAAAACATGGTAACCACTAAAAAGTTTATTGGAACATCACCTTTTCAACTTGTCTATGGCATTGATGCATTATTTCCTGTTCAATTAAGTTTTCTTGTAATCAATTTTTTGCAGGATGTGGAAGAAGAACCAGATGAATTCAAGAGGAGAATGTTTCAAATAGTTATGCTACAACAGGAAAGAGAAACAATAATAGAAAAAGTTGAGGATTATAAAAAGAAAGTAAAATAAATTTTTGATAGAAAAATCAAAAAATATTTTTTCTCAATTGGTGATGTAGTTCTCAGGTGGGATGCACTAAAAGATGAAAAAGGTAAGCATGGAAAATTTGATAATTTATGGTTGGGACATTTCACGATAATAAATATTTTGGGAAATAAAACTTTTTTGTTACAAAATTTGGATGGTAATGAAGTTGCAGGCCGAGTCAATGGGAGGTTTTTGAAACACTTTCACACATATTGAGATCATTGGGAACTCAAATTCATTGTATATATCATTATATTTTTTATGTTATATAGAAGAATCCAACCCAATAAGATTACAACATTTTAGTTTCAGTTGAAAGGGCATAATTCTAGCTGATTTTGAAGGCACATGGTCAATATGTTCTTAAATCTTCACAAGGAGAGCTTTATCCCCAACTAGAGCCAAATGCTAGCTTTGGATTTGTATCGTAGTTCTACCCTAGGTATTTTCCTAGAATATCATTGAAATTCATTAGGTTTCTTAGGTTATAGTAAGTACCTTACTTATTCATTAGGTTCCTTAGGTTGTAATTTACCTTTTACTTGTTTATTTGTTATGATAAATAGGGAAAATGTGGCTCATTTTCATTAATTCTCCAAGTTTCATTATAAATATGATGTAATGTCTTAAATTTGGGTGAATAATATACATATTGCAAAGGTTTTATATTACAATTGGTTATAGTACAGTGTGGTAGTAGAATACATAATGTGGTTACAGGCTTGTGTTGTCAGATTGTTCATATTTGGTAACTGGTTTGTGACATTTGTCACAAAATGGGCACGTGTTTAGTGGAGGATCCTCTGCTCATAATGACTAACATAAGATGATAGTACTAGTTGTTCTTGACATCATGAGATACATTAAACCTAGTGTTTGTACTCCCTATTCATTTATGAAATTTCATATGGCACTTATTCTTTGCATAACATGGCCTAAATAGGAGGGACACTCATCAACTTTGAAGACATGACCTAGTAGGAGGAAAACTTGTCACGGTGAAGAGAGGCAGTGATAAAATATGCAAATTCAAACCAGGAAATGTTAAGTGGGTCGAAGACTTCCCCAAATGTGCAGAAACGATACAAAACGCGGGGTGGTTTTTGTTTTGCGAAAAGATCATTGGTCATAATATGGAGGTGACAAATGTTTTTGTGAAGAATTAGAATTATTCATCTATCATTTTTCAAACCCTAACTTTCAAAGTAGGCTAAGCCACAATTGCAGTAACAACAACCATAACCCTGGAAGGTGAAAGATGGTTTAAAAACCATTTATTTGAGGTTGATTTAAGCATTTTTTGTTACCTAGTTATGAAAAACTAGATTGGGGTTAAGTAAATCATTTGAATAATGTAAAACCATAATGGATGGATGTGCTTAATGTTGTTTAGCACTACATCACCTATGAAGGTCAATTTATGACACTGTTCATGTATCATCTAATATTTTTATTGCATCTGAATGGGGAATCTAGGTTAAATCTACCTTACTATCTATCTAAGAGCCTAGAAATAATGGTAACAAGGGTAAAAAATCAACCCAACCATACCAGTCGCTTTTTTTTCGTCATGACTTAATAAAATTATTAATAATCATTGAGTTAAAGAAGCCGGATAGATTTTGGCAACATTTTTTGTTTTGGTATAGTTTTGAGCCAAAGATATTCAAAGCCCAGATGCATATCTATGGTAAAGAGACATACAAGAGATACAGAGGGTTGAGAGGGAGAAAGAGAAAGGTCGAACATGCAAGAAATCAAGCAGAAAATGAAGTCAATGCTGGTAATGATCCTATGTGAGAAATTTCAAAAATAGATGTACATAAGGAACTGGTTTGTGAGTTGAAAAAGGAAGAAATGATTGCTCCCACTAATCCCACGGACGTTGAATAAAATAACATGGCCCAAGAACTCTCTTATAGTACAAAAAATGATGATAACCCTGCTCCAAATAATTGGGGAAGAAATTGGAGACAAAATACTAGGTCAAATAATAGACTAAGGATGAACATGAAGGCCATCCTTAATTCAAAATTTCAAAAGGATGTTGCAAACATCATAGAAGACTCCTCTAGAATGATTATATACAAGTTGCATATGAAGAGTATCATACAGTAGATCAAACCCTTGAGGAGATTTAGGAAGAAATGAGGCATGCACCAGAGTTTCCTGAAGAAGCTTTTAAAGATAAAGGTAAACAAAAAGTTTCTAAATTTGAAATAGGTACTTTCTCAAAACCCTCTTATAATGAAGAATTTAATGAACGTGATGATCCTGCACATCAAAAAGTTATGGAATCACTATCATAAGTTGAATTATTGAAAAAAAGATAACAATATTTCAAGGATCAAAATGGATATCTAAATTATTTGAACAAAACGTTAATGATAGCAAATAGGAGGCCAAGGGGATATCTAGAAGATATCAATGAAAGTTATGAAGAACTAATAACATCTTCCAAGGAAGTACTAAGAAGTATTAAGAGACTCACTCAACAACGGGACAAGGAGACAAGGAGCTCATTGGTCAAAATAAAGAACTCCCAACCAAGGTTCAAACAATGGATGCAGAGTATTCTCGGTTGCAGAGGAGATCACAGGAACTTGATGGATTAACAATGTTAGTTGAAGCATCTAGAAAGCTTTGATTGATCATGTTTAAATAAAAATCAAATTTTATTGAGATTATTCAAGCATAGGACTCACTTCATATTTCCAGAATATTTGAAATGATAGATAACATATTTTATGTTATGTTATTCATCATCATTTGCGAGTTGTTAGTGATAGATGATAGAGTTTATGTTATGAGTCACAGATATAGTTCTATTTTTGGTTTATTCAATCCATAAATTTTGGATCCCAAAACTGCTACTATTTCAAACATTTTGTATAAATATGACAATGAAGAATCGTAAAGGCATTAGAAAATGGTTTTGGGAGATGAAGCTACATATCATCTATATCAGGCATGTATTTCATCTTTTAATGGTTTATATAAAGAATATCTTGGAATGATATTATATTCAAGATGAGCCCATTTTGTTTTTTTATCACAATGAATGTTTATGTTCAGTATGAGCACATGATTCATAATTTTGTTCACTGATAAATGTTTTGTATCCTAGAATACTTGTGAGTTAATATTTATTATATATTCTTAAATCTGAATCTTTCTACTTATATAACTCATACTCATAGTCGTGTGTTTGCTTATAAATTAGTCAACTCTATTGTCTAATTACTTTATTCATGATCCCACTTTAACTTTAATTTTAGAAGATATTCATAAACCAAAACCTAGTCATTTGACTAAAAACTTCAAAAATGATCTATACTTTGAACCTTAGTAGTCTTGGTGCAGATTCTAGTGATAACAGAACTATGATGTCTTATGATTTTTAAAGGATCACCAAGGTTTGGTCAATTACCGAGAATATCCATGTTGACTATCTCCATGACTCGGTTCAGAAAGTAAAATATTACACAAAAATATACTGTAAAATTATTAGCAACCGTTTATGTTTTCCAAACCTTTGCAAAAGAATTCCTACTATTAAATGAGGATGAGTTCATATTATGAGGAAATAAAAAGTATATGATTTAGGTTAAGCCAAATTCTTTTATTTATGCATTGTGTCTACAACGAATTCAAATATATATAATTACTAGTCACCTTCAGTTCTCAATATAAGTTCCCGAGAGCTCATGTATTAGACTGGATCATGGCGTCCTCCACCAAGAACCTTCTCAAGGTAAAGCTTCCTCTTGGGAACCTTATTTTCCAACGTCTCCAATCTCCACCAACGCTTCCAATGTCGACTGAATTGGATAGGTGGAAAAGTCTCCAATTCAAACTGATAACATAATTATCCTCTTCTTTAAAAACTATTTGAGGAGCATGACTGTAAACCCTGTCACCCTAAGTTCTCAAAGCTATCAAGTTAGTGCTTATGCAACAAAAAGGTGTTCACTTGCATAGGTCCGAATTCAAAGTGATAGAGCAATTCCCTGAAATCCTTGTAAAGGTTAATACCCATTGTAACAATGAAATGGCCACATGCATTGACGTAAATTTTATCATGACCATTATGAAAAGGTGAGGTAAGCTCTTTGATGACTCCATCATTTAAATTCCCCCCTCGCCTCGTGATGAGAAACACAATCTATGACCTCATATTTATCTCAATCCCTGTAGCATTAATAACTAGTTTAAGGGAAAATATGTGCCAATGATCATCCTACCACTTCATTACCTCCAATTTTCAAAAGGAAACCTCTCAAGTGATTATCCATGTAAAGACTATATGCATGAAAGTTATTTTCAAGAAGATCGATGTTAAGGGATGATGGAATGCGTCCGTTCCTATCTGTTATTTGTTTGAGCTTCTCGAGACAAATGAAATTTCTCCCCATTAATATGAAGGGTTCCTTGAAAAATACTACATGCCTTATTTGCTTGACAGTCTATTGTTTTATTTAGTGCACGCAACACATGATATATTTTAAGTTTCTTGATTCCATTTATCAACCATCACATTATTTGAATTAAATGATTTAAAATCATATCTTTAGGTCTTGTATTTTGGATTAGATGGAAGATCATTGCTATAGAGTAATCTATCCCTTTAAATTATTGAATTTTTATCTACTTGATCCAGATTTATGTGGGAACGAAAAGAAATAACAGAGATAGAATTACAAACACATATATTTTGCAAAGATAATAGAGATACAGTAAACACATATTATATTAAATGGCGTAAATAGAACAGATTGTAATACCATCGTTAGAATGGTGGTAGATATATCTGAGAAGAGATGTGGCTACTACACTCATCCGTGCCAAGTTGAATACAAAGTGAGCCAAAAGAGCCTATTTATAACAAGGACGAGGGAGAGAACCCCAAAAGTCTAAAACATAACCCTAGAAGATGTACTGTCATAAAGTTTGTGGCCCCAAGGTGGTAAGTTGAACAGTCAACTTCCCTGGGTCATAACTTTTGCATATGATCTCCGATTTGGGAGCTTGATAGCTGGTTGGAAATATCTATCCGATATTTTCAACTTTCGACTGTGGCCAAATGCATTCCAAATGTAACCATTTTGACACCTAAATTGCCAAAAAACGTCATTTAGGGCCTCAAAACAACCCCGAAATTTTAGGACTCGAAAAACCGTAGAAAAATAACTATGAAACTACCACAATGGACAATTGTTTTGAGCCAGTGGAATAGGTGGATGGCCACCGGTTTCCATATGGATCACTACTCTCCTTTCTTCAATCCCTAGTAGAGTGCAACAATCCCAAACCCCAAGTGTGTATGCATTCTATTTTTCCTCTAGGGTCAAAGAGAACCCACTTATTTGCCAACCATGTTTGAAAGTGATTGTTAGGTATTATCAATATCACTTATATAAACAAACAAATTAATTCAACCATCATAAAATTTTGAATTAAAATATAATAAAATTATTAATTGTTAGTTAATATAAACAAGGTAACTCAATTATTATAAATTTTGAATTAAAATATAATCAATTGATTACAACTGATCAAGATACAATTATTATCTTCAAAACAAAGTCATAAGTCAAGTTAATTAGTCATGTTGGCTTGGCATACTTCCTATGAAGGCACAACTATAATCATTCCACAAAAACATATATGAATATATATTATATATCTCCACATTAGAATCCATAAGCCAATCTAATTGGTAACTTTGATTTTGCATACTTGTTACCAAGGCATAATATAAGCAGTCCACAAGGACATAGATGAATATTTATTGTAGATTCAAAGATGTTATAATTGAATGGTCTATGGTTAAAGTAAAAAATATTATTATTTTTAAATGAATTAGGATATATAATGATCATGCTAGTTATGAACATTTACTAATACTAGGACAATTCGGTAAGGAGATCTGAAACTCAAACTCCCTATAAAATTGAATTTGACATAAGGTTTTTATAACTCGGAAATGGAACCAAAAGGAGGGGGAGTCGCTCCCTCATTCAAGTCCATCCTCTCTAAGAAAAACCCAAAGAAGATATCCAACCCCAAAATTGAGGATGAAAGGATAAAATGTGAAGTTTGATCTAGTGAGAAATGACTGAAATGTGAATTATGATACTATTGAAGGAGACATAAATGTGAATCTTGAGCTAGACCCCTAAATCGAACCTGGAAAATGGGATGGGCTCAAGAGGGGTAGGAAATCATGATGCAATGGAAATAATCATGGAGGACCCAAAAAAAGATAATACCTTGACCAATAAAGCCTAGGAAAGGAAAGGAGGATTTGTTCCAATAGTGAAAAAGCTCCAAGGTATGAAATCACCTCTCCTAGGGTTACATATTACATTCAATATATGCATGACCATGTTGTAATATGGAAATATATTGGTATTTGGCCATCTAAACAAGATCATCAAGGATGGATCGAGGCAAAATATTGGAAACTAAAAGGACAAATCGACTTAAAATTAGGCCCCAAAGACTTCTTCACAATGATATTCACTAGTTTGGAAGACAAGGATAAAGTATTTGAGAATGGGCCCTACTTTTATAACTCAATAGGCCTATATCCAAACGATTCCAGACCAACAACTTTATCCTAGAGAAATAATACTTTTTAGTAACAATGGATTGAATTAGTGTAACTTCCCCTTCCATCAAATTGACTATGACAAGGGACATTAACTAAATTCGGGGCCTTTAAATTTCACCCCGTAGTCATGTTACAAATTCGTAACAAGTAAAATACATGTGAAAAAATGTAAAAAAACATATAGAGAAGAAACATAATTGATGCACACATACCTAACATGCAATTTCCATCATAAGCATCGTAAGTATCAATTAAAAACATTGCACAAGGAAATACAAAAGAATAATTATCTTTATCCAGCATAAATCCAAGCAATTGCCTATGTAAGAGTGACTTTCCACTAAACAACAGGCACTCTATCCATCATATACTCTTTCTGCTAAGAGGCCACCCCCAAGTTGGGCTACGAGGCCACTAGGGTGAAGGAAACACCTACATGCTTATCTCTCTCATCCCACAACCCATTTTGATCTATATGTTGAGCCAAATGCTCATACAAAGTTCTACAAGGGTCGGGTCTCACTTAGCTCTCACAGCATTGGCTTCCACAATACCTGCCCCACACAACACCCTCCCTGGCTTAGGCATCCCATTCACTGATCCACAGTTCTATTGGGTGATATATCTTGTTGAACGCTTCCTATGTATCCATAGAAGAATATCAACCTTCTAAATGCTATTGGAGAACCACTTGTTGCCTCAATTCATGGATTCTCATAAGTAACAACAACAAAATTCAAGGGTTAAGGTTTCCTAGCTTTCCCAACCTCTGTACTCACTTATAGTCATGATTTTTCCCTTCCAAATCTATTGTCTTAGCTCCAAATTCGAATTTATGGGTTATAGATATTGGTAAAAGGTTATAAACAACAATAGAGAGATATGCATAGTCTAGATGTACATGCAAGAATGGGATATTTAGGGTTCAATTCCAAGAGATACAGGAAAATGTTGAAAAGGAAACTGACATAGCTTCTGACATTAGAAGAAAGGACTCCTTAACGCTAGATACTGACTTATAACTTGTGACAGAATTGTCAAAAAGTGTAGTCAGCCCCATGCTTCAATAACTACATGAAGTTACCTTTCCCACCAACTTCAGACATAAATTCAATGATTGGAAGATAGTAAAAAAAGAAATATTCGGATTATTCAAGGCAATTGCCAAAAATTTGGGTGAGTTCTAAGGTTGACACTTGGAAGCAAAGGATTAGTTCCCCTTAGTCCTTATTTCCTATTCCCCTATGGTGGAATCATATCCCCTTTGGTGCTCTTTACATACTCATTGTTGTACCACTTTATTATTTATGCACATAATATTTACATATATTTTGAATTGGCATTATAAGCAAAACAAATTGTCCAAATAGATTTTTTTACATCATACATGCCTAGATATTCACTTGTCGGGCATTATCCTTGAGCTCCACACTAGGAACCCTTACTAGCATATTTACATCATTTACATACTTCCATTAAATACATTCCTAGCCAAAATTAGGGGTATTACAATTAGATGTACTCTCTCCCACATGAATACTAGGGGGAGAAACATTGGATAGAATAGGAAATACCATGTGTACGATTGTTAAAAAAAAATTGAGTTAACAAAGCAAGGTCAGTATACATCATATGTTGGAATCTATGTATATATGAACATTTTTGGAACCCCCCATAATCCATATGTCTAATCTACCAAGATGAAGACTATATCCAATATTTGGACTATGAGAAAATACCATTAAGATGTAAATTTCACAAACATGTGAACCTTTTACATTATTTCCCACTCAACAAACCAAACCCATTAAACAAAGTAGAAAGAAAATGGGACAACAATGGATTCATTCAAATCAAATTTAGAATAAAATAGGGAAGAAAGAGAAACACTTTTAAAGAAGAACTTATCAAAACAAACAACAATTTTGAATAAAGAAATAAAAGAAAATAGTGATGAAGATAACAACAAACTAACCCCCAAAAATAATCAAGAAACACCAAGCTCACAAGAAAATAAAGAAATGATAGAAGACCTGAACAAAAAAGAGGACATTTTGATACCTCATACATCCATAACATAAGAGATAATGGAATATATGGAAACTATGGAATCAAAGGAGGATGGATATTCAACTCTAAAACACTTATATATACAAGGCATAATCGATGCATATGAATATCGTGAATTAGATGATATTATAGAAGGATATATGCAATGACTAAACGATGTTCTACACAAATAAATGATGAAATATCTAAAATTAGAACCTGGAAAATATAAAGAACATACCTCGCTCAGATTTAGAAACAATAAATCTGAAGTCCAAACTATGTAAATAAGATAATCAAAAAATTTGCAATCCAACAATCAACTCCTAAAAGAATTCGGTGAAAAACTCATTGGTTCTAGCCAATTTGCACCAGTGACTAACATGTTCACAATCACTCCTCCTTCCACCTCTCAATGAATATAATATATTGGAATATTTTGGGCCTCAATGGGAAAATAAAGTAGAAATCCCTCAAAATCAAAATCTCCGAGGATGACCCAACAATACTGATGATTCAAAAAACAAAATGGTCAATAACACAACTCCAAGGAATAGTTCTAAAAAGTTGGAAATAATAAGATATGAAATCCATGGTAGGGGAACAACAATATTATGGAATCCATGGCTTATTCAATGACATGAATTTATTTCAACACATTATAATCTTAATTCAAAATTTTAGATCATTGGTATAGATGATATGGGCTACATCACCAATGTATACAACCCAACGATAACATAGGAAACACTAAAATTTCTCTAATCGATCGTAGACCTGAATGAGATAATAGGAGATCAAAAATGGGTTTTGGGGGGATATTTTAATTTTATCACTTCATTAAGGGAAATAAAAGGGGGAAATACAAAATTGAATCTCTCAGGCACCCAATTCAAGGATATTCTTAATAATCTAAATCTAGTATACGTAGAAATAATTAATGACATCTATAATTGGAATAATAAACGAAGGGGAAATCACCAACTAGACTCTCGATTGGATCATTTTATCTATCAAAAATATGATAGGTTAAATTTATCCATATAAGTATACATATTACCATGTATAAGATCATATCATTGGTCCATCTGTCTCTCCATTTGGCATGATGATAAACCTAGGAATAAACCATTCCAATATGAAATTTTTTGGTTAAAAAACCTACAATTCCATCAAAACATAGAACTATAGTGGAATGAGGTAACTATAAGAATTAATTCAAAGATATATCATCTGCAACAAAATATCAAACTTAAAGTATGGAACAAATAAGTCGTCAACAACATATTCAAGGAGAAGAAGCATTAGATATCAAAATGAGGACTCTTCAATGAAAACTCATTCTAGAAGGCTATATAGATCATATCAAAGAAGAATAATTAAATATGCAAACACAAATAGACACTTGAGGATAGCAAGAGGAAACACTATGGAGGAAAAAGTAAAGAGTTAACCAGCTCAAAGAAGGGAAGAAAACACCAAGTTCTTCCTTAACTCGATGATACAACACTTACATTCTAACTCCATAACCTCAATAAAAAAAACTATAGAAAAATATAAAAAAATAAAAAATAAATCGAAAACAAATCGACTAACTACTATGATTCTCTCCTAGATGAACCCCCCATACATCGAATAGATGCTATGGGAAAAATTGTTCAAAACATTCCTTGAATAATCACAAAATATTAGAATGCTAGTCTAATGAGGGAAATTACAATGGAAGAGGTGAAAATAACATTTTTCAAGATGGCTCGGGACAAATCCCCAAGCCTGGATGGTTTCACTTCTAACTAATTCCATGCATGTTGGAGCATATTCAAATCATAAGTATGGGAAGTAGCCATAGAATACAAGAAAATAGAGAAAATGCTTCCATCCTTTAACTTAACGTTCTTAGTTCTAATTTCAAATAAGGAAAACACTATTGATACCAACAAATTTAGACCTATATCACTCTGCAATGTCACTTATAAAATCACAACAAAAGTCATTTCCAATCATCTCAATCCTTTTCATCTCTTAATCAAATCGAAATAGCAATCGGGATAGTTTGAAGGATTCCAAACAATAGATGGGATCATTATGTCATGTGAGCTGATCCACTCTCTCAAAGTCTCCACGACTCCAACTATGATTCTCAAGCTTGATTTTTCAAAATCTTTTAACACTCTAATTTGGAATATTGCAAACATGTAATTTAATCATTTGGTTTCTCAAACCCTTGTGTCAATCGGTTTCTCTCCCTTATCTCCTATGTCTTCTTCTCAATCCTCATTAATGGTTCTCCTTAAGCTACTTTTATTTTCTCACATGGAATTAGGAAGGGATATCCTCATTGTCCCTTTCTCTTCATTCTCACAATGTAAGGGATTACTAGACCAATTGAAACATCCATGCTTGCATGATCTATCAAAATCCCTAGGCCCCGTGGAGAATATCGCATTTCCTCTCACCAACAATTTGTATATGATACCATGCTTATGTGGTTTCCCTCCCTCAAGGAAGAAAAATCCTTTCAACAAACTTTGAACACCTTCATGTTAGCTTCTGGAACTCCATAAATCTATAAAAATCTCAAATCTTCTTTCTTGATGTCTCTCTTGTATTCCAACTAAATAGCACTAGGCTACTAGGATATAAAAGGGGATCCTTTGATTTGGATCCCCTGTAACAACCCTTCTTGGGAATATTTTTTCTCTAATATTAAAAACATCTAGAAAATTGGTATTTTTTCTCTCTAAACCTAGTAGGTCGAATGACTCTTGTCAATTTTTTTCTCCGAGCTCTACCACTTAACTATTCTCTATCCTAGCTATGCTTGAAAAAATTCATAAAATTGTCAACACCCTTCAAATAACCTTTCTATGGGGAGGATAAAAAACAAACAAAAAATCATTTATTGTAGTTTAGGAGAAGGTCTACAAACCCAAAAATACAGGAGGTCTTAGAATTCGTGATATGGACGTGGAAAACATGTCCTTGGGAGAAAAAATCTAGTGACAATGACTCAAGAACAAACAAAATAATTGATGTCAACTATGAAAAAGAAAATATGCTCTACAAATTTATTATCAACATCTCATTCACCTCAAAGGGGATAGATCTGGATCAATGATATGGACCTCATATTAGAAAAACAAAGACCTCATACAAAACACCATTCTCGAGAAGTTAGGAATGGAGCATCAAGAATACTTTTGGATGATTCATGGCATAAAATTCCATAGTTAACCACCAAACGAGAATGGTAATCCATTAAAGAATCCTTACATGTATAGGACAAGATCTAGAAAACCAATATTGGGACACGAGGATCAATTATAGTAATTAGCATACTTGGATGGCCTAAAACATCTGGATGGATGAAGAGAATAGTCTAATTAAAGATCTTCTTTGGAAGGAATTGTATCAATAAGGATACAAATTTAGTAGGACCAAGACCAACTAAGATGGGGATACAAAGAACAAGGAAAATACACAACTAAGGAGAGATATTCCATGCTCAGAAATTTCCAACAAGTAAGAGACTTAGGTATATGATATCATATTTGGAGAAGGAAACTATGGCCCAAAGTATTCACCTTTTTGTTGATGATGGCTCACAAAAAAGTGTGAACATGGACAAAATTATCAAGTGAGGTTTCAAATTACCCTCAATATGCTACTTTTCTTAGAAGACGAGGAAACATAAGATCACCTATTCAATTAATGTGAATATACTAATCAACTATGCGACGATGGAACAATTTACAATGCACCATATATCACTGGAGAACAATTGGATTTCAAATTCCAATCCTAAAAATAGTTTTGATACTATTCCCAAGTATGCTTCTATGGAACATCTAGAAAGAAAGAAACATAATAATTTTTAAAGGAACCTTCCCCTCATGGGACAAAGTTTGACTTCAACTCCATCAAAACATTATGGAAACTGTAGACTCTAAATCCCGTGAACAACAAATCACACGGGATTTAGGATATGATTCATTAGAAGTCAACTTCAAATCAATCTCCAAATTTCTAAAACCTGTCACTCAAGTCCCACAAGATGGTCTCCCCTTTCCTCTATATTTATAAAACTAAACTTTGGTGGTTCCTCCAAAGGAAACCTAGGGCCAATTGGGTTTAAAGTAATGTTTAGGGATAATAAAGGACTAATTCACCAAGTATATGTAGGGGTCATGAGTGGATACAATAATAATGACATAGAAGTATAATCCCTCTACTTTAGCCTCTAGGTAGCCAATCAAGTCAACTTTAAGAAGCTCATAGTGGAATGAGAATCCTTATTGATAATCAATCTAGTCCAGAAAATTTGATTTGGTTCCCTCACTTCTAAACTATTACATAGCTAGAGACTAGAAGAAAAAATAGAATTGGTGACCTGACTGTAAAGGGATACTACTATCATACCAACTCATGTTAGTTGATCAAAAAAAAAACTAGCTAACATATTAGCTAAAGGAGTGACACATGAGAAAGTAAACACCAATAAATCATGGAATACCATTCAACCCTCTAAGTGAAAAAAATGAACATCAAAAGATTGAAAACGACGAAATTCAGCCCCCATGTTAGGTGGTAAATAAAGAACTAAAGGGAAGTCACAAGCTAAGGAAGGTGGGAATAGCTCAGGAATCCACTTGTACTCCTCATTGAATTCAATAATGAGAGAAAATGTGAGAGGAGGAAAATTACCATCCTCAAACACTCACAAAAGGGGATGTAAATGATGACTACATTAGAGAAGCATGACCTTGGAGATGGTGAAATTATTTGTGTCTTGTTAGATATGAACTAGATATCATCATGAAAATAAGTGAAAATATTAAAGCAATAGGGCTTTTTTTCATTGCTCAAATTGTTAAAGTTCATACTCTTGATCGAGGTATAATTATCTCACCAATTCTTTATAATATTAATCCTTCAGCATTAAGAAACCTCGCTATCTTAAGTTTCAAGAACACTCTTGAGATAAGAAATGGAGTACGGGAAGGTTGGACAATGAGTAGTAGGAAAATAGTCCACAAATTCAAAGGGAAAAAAACCAAAAAGAAAGAAAACTAGTTTGTATGTTCCATTAGAGGAAATTTCAACTCAAAATGGGCCTCCTGAGAAAAATAATAAAATAATATTTATTAATTTTGGAGGAAGAAAATAAAAAACTACTTTTTTGTTCATATTTTCGACATATCTCCCTATGATTTTACTAAAATTTCAATCGGGAGAGCTACCTGGATGCGAAATTAAATTCTGCATCCAACAAGTACCTACTTGGCATACTTTTGACGGACTCCGCTACCCAAAAAATAAGAAATACTTGAAAAAATGCAATGATGATGTCATCACATTTTTCAGGTATTTCTTGTTTTTTGGGTAGTGGGGCTGTCAAAAGTATGCCGAGTGGGTACTCGTTGGATGCGGAATTTAATTTCACATCCAGGGAGCTCTACTGATCGAAATTTGAGTAAAATCACAGGGAGATATGTCAAAAATACGAACAAAAAAAATAGTTTGCTTTATGATACCTATCCCCAATTTTATATTAAAAAAATGTTTAAGACTTATATGATATTTCAAATTTAAAGAAATTTCATTCTCTAAAACTTGATAACATCGAATTTGAATTATGGTTAAAAGGCCCATTTTGAGTTGAAATTTCCTCTAATGGACTTCCCCAATTGAAACAAAAAATATATAGTCCATAGATAGTCACAATGTTACAAAGGTCAATTGTATTACTCCAAAGGTTGGTTACAGTGCTCTAGAGGGAATTCACGGTACTCCTAAGGGTGGTCACAGTGCTCTAGAGGGTAGTTGCAGTACTCCTAAGGGTGTTCATAGTAATCCTTAGGTAATCGCAATGCTCTTGGTTGGGGGGACACATTTCTACTGAGGGTGGTTGTACCGCTCCTGAGGGAGGTCATAGTGCTCAAGTGTGTGACTGTATTTTCATGGGTGGTAAAACTTAAGTTTGTGGTATACTTTTAGTGGGGGATAACAAGGTTATTGGAAGAAGCAATAGAGGGGTGGTGGGTCACTGTAGATCTCTTATTGTTTATCTTTGAGCAAAATCGAAGATGCTTGAACTTTAAAACTTTTATTAAACAATTTCAACATTTATGAATTTCATAAATTAGACACATGAATCTTTATATCAACCACATATGAATCTCATAAATAAATTAGCCACATAAATATATCAGCCACATGTAAATCTCACAAATATATCATCCATATGTAAATCTCACAAATATATCATCCACATAAATCATCTTTATAAATCATCCATATCAATAATCTCCATAATTGAGACATATAAATCAACCAACCATGAGAGACGAGATATACCTTGAGAAAACCCTCCAAACATGGAAGATGAAAAACCTAGCAATTCTTTGAGTATGATAGATATATTTGCAGAGAATGGTTTTAAGCACATAAGAAAATTTCCCAATAAGGATATCACCACAGCAATAGAGAAGAGAGATCCAATGTAATCCTGCAAAAACAACTATGTGCAATTGTGTTGAACTTGCCGCCTAACATATTAAGAACACCGTTGCCAAATTTCTGTGGCGATAGGTTGTTGGATATGTAATCGGAAAAACCACAGTATCGAAATGACGAGGTCGACGTTTCGAATCCATATCAGGATCCATCATCAGGACACAGTCGAATGTGGAGAGGGTGAGAACCAAAGTTAAATACTGGAACCGGTCAGAAAATCTAAGGTCGGCCGCGGAGACTAGGGTTTGCTATGTCGGAGAATTTCCAATTTTTAATTTTATTTGATTACAAATGTGCGGAAAAATTATTTTCTAAACCTATTAATCGGATGATGCCCAAAAGTTTAAACCCTAACGTTATAGATTTATTATCATACATAACAATTTTAAAAGTATTAGTAATAAACCTAAAAACCTAAAGTTTTTAATTTATTACTATTAGTAACCAAAAAATACTTAATAATAAATTCAAAAATAAACCTACAAACTTAAAATTTATAGTTTATTATTATTAATAACCAATTTTAAAAATCTTATACAATCCAAAAAAACCTAGCATGCGGAAGGTAGTGCATATGAGGCTTCGCAAACAAACTGAGATCACCACGTAGTGCATTCAAAAGGAGGAGCTAACTATAAATCCATCCATGCAAACATTAGTAGCCTTTCTTTCCTCAATTAGCTTTAACTGAATGTTCATTGTCTTGAATTGAAAGTGAACTGACTTGAACTGAACATTAAATGACTTGAAATTGATGTTAACTTACTTAACCTAAATGTTAACTGACTTGAACTGAATATTAACTGACTTGAATTGAATGTTAACTTACTTTAACCTAATGTTAACTTACTTTAACGTAATGTTAACTAACTTGAATTGAATTTTAACTGACTTGAACTACTGAGTGAACTTATTTAAACTGAACGTTAACTGACTTGAACTGAATGTTAACTAACTTGAACTAAAAGTGAACTCTTTGAATTAAATGTTAACTGACTTGAACTGAAAGTGAACTAAATTAACTAAACTCAAACTTTAACCAAGTATTGATCACTTAGTTAACATGGTAAGTTAAGTGTCATCGGGGCTTCACTCTTAGTACCATCCATGCACAATTTCTACTATTAACTTTTGCAGATCTCTTTAGTTAACGGATGCATGTTTATTAATGAACATTAGTCTCTTATTTACTTAACTGATTGCATTCATTAATAGTTCAATTGATTCTTTGACTAAGGCATTGATTGAGGAATTCATATTTTACTGAAGCTTTATAAGTTGAGTGCACTCAGACATTTGCATGGGCAATTTGAATTATTTTTCTCTATGCTTGATCTCATTATCATTAAATAATTAATGCATGGTCCATATATTTATCATTTATCCTTCTTAGCATATCATACTCAAAATAATTATTCCATACATACCGATTACCATATATATTACCCCGGGTCATATAATCATATGCTAAAGTAGTTCACTCTAGGGGTAGCTAAGCCCTAAATGAGACTTATAGCATTCAATGACAACAAATAAAAATATATCACATAGTATAACCACCTCAACAAATGGAATTCCACGGCCTTGATACAACACAAGACTTCAATATTGATACAACACAAGATAATCTCCAAAATTGGAGATCCATTCTCATAGGGTACCCTCTATGAGAATACTTAACTTGATATTACCCACATCTCTAGTCTTGATATTACTTATCACGCGACCGCAGTCGTCCGATCGGTGCAAACGGTCGGTTCGAAAGTGAACTCCATAATGAAATAGAGACATAGCTATTTTCCTCACTCTCTTGGGTCTCAAACTAATCTTTATGTTAGTATTCATCTCTAGTAACAAAATATATAGGGTCAACCCCACCATAAGAAATAACAGTTATGATCATAAGAATAGAATTGAGAATGAAATCAAAGAGGTAAGAGCCACATATAATCTTCACATTCCAAAAAATATCCAAAATAAACTTCAGGGTGTGGAGGATTGGGTCAATAGTGAGTAATTGTTGAAATAGAGAAGTAATATATGCAATAGTGGATACAATATGTAGGTTCCTTTTAAACCAGGAAGGCCAAATATGAAAAAACAATTTTACATTTAATGGATAACCAAGTAGAACATGATAGAAGGGAGAGGGAGGCTCAGAAGCATATTTAGAACATCATTAACAAGTATGACACCCTTAACCATAGGTTCAATATCCTAATTAAGACCATCCTAATCCTCAAGAAAAACGTTAACCTCCTTTCCAACTACACAACATGCATAGTATTTAAGATAAAGCATTTTCCACGACAAAAACAGGACTCTCATCTCAGTAGTGCGGTGTCGGTTAAATTTATTGTAGATGATGAATATGATAGACTATTATATGATTATTACTCGGTTTTTAATGGGCTAGATAGATCTGTAGTTTTTTATTATAAAAGTACATTCAAACTTCTTAATGATTATTTTAATATAAAAGAAAACATGTGGATAAAAACTAAGACAATAGAGCATCGTCACATTTCCTAAGTAGCCAACGAATTTAATGCAACCTCTATTATATTTTTTGATATATTATATTTAATGCAACCTATATTAACACCAATCTTTTTAACAAATAACACTTAAAAATAATCTCAATAGACATATTAAAAAATAACAATTCAAAATTAGTTTACTGAAAATTAATTTTTAAGAAATTATTGAAAAATAAATAAATTGGCTATATTGATCATATTGATAAACTTTTATTTGATTATTGGTTTAAAATGTTAGTTTTTTTACTTTGACGGTTTGTTTAAAATGTTAGTTTTTTCAACTTGAGGATTTGTTTAAAATGTTCGTTGCTTTTAATGTGGTAAGCATGGCCTACGTACCCCAAAGTATTGTTTGGTTCCCTCAATCTTATTTTTGAAAAATTGTGTGCAATTATATTTACTTAAGTTTACAACCTTATGGAGACTAAGTCAAGATGATTCAAGATGCATTGGATTCTCTTCTAACTTTACAACCCCATGGAAACTAAGTCAGGCTGATTAAATATTAGGCATACTTACATCACCATAATTAGGGCATACTGTATTCGATTGTATGGTTTTGATAATCCTTTCTACATTAATAAGGTAGGTGGCACATTTAACAAGACCATGTGAAGGGATGCACATACATGAATGTCTGGCCTCCATGCTGATAGTTCATTAACTTTGAGTTTCTTTTGGTGAATGTCCTTCCAAACTTGTATTCGTGTGGTTCATTCGATTTATTTCTCTACTAATGTAGGAGGGATACTGATGGTCTTATCTTTCCCAAAAATCTGTTATTACAGTGTACTATATGCATTCTCGGCTCAGTATTATATTGGTAAAAGCAATGATACTTATTCCAACATATTATGAAGGTTTTTTAAGATGGAGGATGAGTCTTTGTGTGTCGTTTTGCCTAGCAGTTAGTATTCTCAGATATTTTATTCTTCATTTGATTCTTAGTTCTGGTTTAGTATTATTATGACTCTTTTATTTTGTTTGTTTGTGTTGGCTAACTTTCGGTCGATTCTGGTTCAGATCCTTTGTTGTCAACAATACCCAAAATACGAACCTCACAGAGTAGAACTTCGTCGACAACACCTATGACGCAAATGAATTCTCACCAGAGATATCTTATGGGGATTAATGAAATCAGGTTTTTGTAGTTATGTCAAGGATTTATTCCTTACCGCTATACCAATTCACTTGAACGAAACCAAAATTAAACGTTTGTTCTTATATATTCATTCACAATAACTATATACCATTATGTTGACATAAATAGTATCATATAACATATATAATTACCACATATTCTTGATGCAACACAAATATAATTTCATTCACCATTTAAGTATGTGAGACACATTCAGATAATATTATGTATATCAATTATGGATTTGACACAAATCACACATTAAACACATAGATACAAGATATAACGTGGAAGCCCATCCAAAAAAAAACACAAAGGTTCTCTTCATCTGGAATGAGAATTGGTTTGACACTTTTTGTCTGCGCACTCAGCTTTAGACTCTTCTTTAGATATTCTTTACAATGCATACATTCATCTCTTTGTCTCATGCTCTCTAGTTTTGGTCTCTTTCTCTTCTTCTCTTACTAGTCAATCCACACATAACCTGTATTGATTCTCTCATTTCCTTCGACTCACAAATAACCAACAACCCACTAGCTAACAATCTTGCGTAATGACCAACCTGCACCCAACTTAGGTTCATGCTTTTATAAGACTTTGTGCTTTTACTATTCTTGATTTAATTGTCAATTGACTCACAACTATCAGTTCGACAGGTTGTCTTTGTATTTTAATATATTTAGTTATAACTAAAAATAGGCACTATCAACCCAAAATACAATCATTTGTTTATGACTAAAATCTAACTAACTCTTCCCTTGAATCAATCGAACTTTGATTTTTGACTTCTTTATTCCTCTTTCGTCGTGGTTCCTTCTCTCATAGCTTATTCCAGTTTGGAAGTTGTCTTTCTATTTTAATACATTCAGTTATAACTAAAAATAGGGACTGTCGGCCCAAATAACAATCATGCTTTTACGACTAAAAGAAATCTTTTAGTCTAACTAACTCTTCCCGCTAAGCTAGTTGAACTCTTCATTTTGTATTCTTTATTCCTCTTCCATCGTGGTTCCTTCTGTCGTGGTTGCTTCCATCGTGCTTCTTCGATCACATATTCTCTTGTCGCACTTCTTCTGCCGCAGCTTCTCTAATTGCGGTGCTTTTGTCGTTTGATCAAAATCTTCATCTTTCCAAAAAGAATTATGTTTGGCTTTTCCTAGGGCCAATGGCCCCCAATACTGACTTGTGGCTCGTACCAAGCCACACCAGTATGAGAGTTATATAATTGTGACCTTACTTTGAAAATTTGAATATTTTCACTACTTGTTCAATTTCCTCTCACACTTCTTCTTCTGTTGACTTCAACTTTTCCACAAGTTTGGAATTGATGTGTTCAGAAGTTGTTAGTCCTACCAACTCCACTTCTTGTCACACCTTTTCATGTACAGGTTGAATGGGACCTGTAACTTTATTTTCTTATATTTGTATTTATGTGACCCGGTCGGTTCTCCTTTGTTGTTGTGTTCACAAATTTTCAACTTGTTGTTGTAGCTTCTTCAAGTCATCATCCTTCACCATTTTCTCTACTATCAGAAAATTCTTTAGATAACTCTTCAACTTGTTGAATTATACCTCAACAGTATGTTAATACTCTGTTATCTGTTCTAATTCTTCATTGTTGATTAAAGATTTGCATGACTAAGAAACTTGCTTGACTGCTTTGACATAAAGTGCCTCTTCCTCTTCTATATTTGCCACGACCTCAGTTGTTTCTTTTCTTCTTTCTACCAGTACCTATGGGGGTGTACTAGGATTTATCTAAAATTCTAACTCCACAAATCACTTACAAAGGTTGTCTACTACTTCACCAAGTAGAAAGACATTAGCTTCTAAAAACATCTATGTCGTGAGGCCTTCATCTGAAAAACTGATACAAACCAACGTAACAGCTGCATCCAGTCGATGCCTATCATCCTTCGACGTCTTTGATTTTTTTTTGCATCTTGCGTTCTTCAATTTATTAATATACTTGTGTGAGGAATTTACCTGATTAACTAACACAAGTTCTCTACTCTTCATCTCTATGACTGCAGGATTCTAAATGGCATGCACTTGATACATAGGTAGTGTAGAAAAATCCCATTAGAGGAAATTTCAACTCAAAATGGGCCTTTTAACTTTTATTCAAATTCCATGTCATCATGTGTTAGCCAATGAAATTGCTTTAAATTTGAAATACTGTATAGGTCTTAAACACCTTTTTAATATAAATTTGGGGATAGGTATCGTAAAAAAAGCTACTTTTTTGTTTGTATTTTTGACATATCTCCCCGTGTTTTTACTCAAATTTCGATTGGGAGAGCTCATTGGATGCGGAATTAAATTCTGCATCCAACGAGTACCCACTTGGCAAAATTTTGACAGACCCCACTACCCCAAAAACAAGACATACTGGAAAAAATGGAATGATGACATCATCATTCCATTTTTTCAGGTATTTCTTGTTTTTGGGGTAGCGGGTCCGTCAAAAGTATGCCGAGTGGGTACTCATTGGATGCAGAATTTAATTCCACATCCAACAAGCTCTCTCGATCGAAATTTGAGTAAAAACACGGGGAGACATGTCAAAAATACAAACAAAAAAGTAGTTTTTTTCTTTTCTTCCTCCAAAATTAATAAATATTATTTTATTATTTAAACTATTATTTTATTAGTTCATTTTAGGAGGCCCATTTTGAGTTGAAATTTCCTCTAATGATTGTGACATGACCAAGCTCCCTGACCATGGTATTCAGTTCTGGTGTTCCTATTTCGATTGCTTGACCAAGTACTTGAATATTTATGGGCAGAGTTGGCGTCGACGATCCCTCGACAAGTCGCTCTTTAGATAGACTAGCTTCGTTCAATGACATAGTCGAGTAGGTATTTTGGTCAACTACCACTAGAACTTGTTTTACTACTTTGCAAAGTGTGTGCAGTAAATCCATAATGCTTCGAGTCAACTCGGTTTATCTTTCATCTATTTTTTTGCAGATCTGATTTGCAACTTCTTCCATTGCTTCTGTCAACATGGTTTAATCATCATTGGTAAGGCCAACAATTCCAGATGATTTATGATCCTTCCTCTTCTTTCAAATCTTCTCAGACTTCTCTTATTTCTTTCTCTTTTCTCCCAATGTTGTATCCGTTGTGGTTTTTCTAGAGTCATCAGGTTTGTGAGATCTTCTTGGGGTTTCTTCGATTGGTAAATCCCCCCTTGATCTCCATTATTCTTTTTTGATGGGTCATCCTGTTGCGGATCTTATTCGATAGAGAGTTGATCCTCTGTGACAAGTACTCTCCATTTTGTCGGCTAGTCTTGAATATTGGTATTAATTTGAGCAACATATAGATGAAACTATGTCATAATCCATTGATGTTTTGGGTCTTGTCGAGGATGCAAAAGGATGTGATGGGCCTAGAAAAAAAATCTTATGACATTTTGAAACCATTGGACGGTTTCTTTGGTGATTATGTCTTACTTCTTAATATAATACCGCAAGGCCTCTCCTTGTAAAAATAATTTGACATTATTATCTCTTTTCCTCTCAGGTAGCTCCTTGTCGAACAAAAGATTCTAGTATCAAGATCCTCGACATGGGACTGGTACATATACCCCTTAGTAGTTTGGTGGTTCTGCCCATTCGAAAAAAGAAATCAAAATTACTAGCCAAGAATAATGAAATGGGATACCTTGTTCCTGTACCTCTTCAGCATCTACTAACAACTCATTTAGATGGTATGTTGACAAGTTAAGCTAGACCCCCATTGCATATTGTTTTGTCGCAACAATTTTCCCTGCACTGCATTGGTCTAGTCGAATCTTGCGCAACAACTTTCTAGATAAAATTTTCGTTGTGAACTAAACAACAGTATCATTAATGTAGGCAATAGCAAATCCTTGGGTGTCCCTTGTTAGCTCATAGTTCTCTTTCAACTTATTAGTCAATGTTGTGTCTTTGTCTTTCTCAAAAAATGGAGCTCGATTGACTCCTACAAGGGGAATCCCGATTATTGATGTTATCAACTCGACATCTACTAAAATCTTATAGTCAAGCCATAGACATCCACCATGGAAACATACTAGCAACTAATTAACACAACCATTTAATTTTGTTGTGGGGCCAAAATTTGGCATGTACATCCACGACAATAGTCCAGACTTATCTAATTGTCTTACCCATTCCATTAGAACCATGTTAATAGGGTCATCCTCTATTTCTTGGACAATCATCATATATTTGTCCATTTCTAGTTCTGGAAACTTGCGCAAGTTGTGGTCGACAAAGCCCACCTTCTTTAAGTTTGGAATAATATTTGTCGTGACCCAAACTCCTTTCGGTACGATAGGCATTCCCATAGAATACCTTGAATTTCTTCCAATTCTAACCTTCGGTGCATTGGCTGGTCTCAGTGGAACATAATATGGAAGCATAGATGTTGATCCTACTAGTTTGTCCTCTGGCAAATGTGTTGTTTCCTTCTTATGGAAACCTGATCATTTCTTTCTTGACATGTCGGATAGGTCTAGTCATAAGATAACTGCTGGAATCACTAGTGATTGTGCAACTTCTTCTGCAACTAAGGGTGATGGTGGAAGAAGTGATGCCGTGTCTTCCATAATGGGCATAGGGGAAGGAGTCTCAACACCTAATTCTTGAATGGTGCTTGTATTGAAGACAAAAATGATCATACTTTGTTAAAAATGGTGTCGACTCTTACAGTTGCAGACAGCAATTCAACATGCTCAATCAAATACAATAGAATAAATAAAAATTTGTCTCAAAGATGATATATGTATACCCATTCAAATTGTCATTTAGTCGCATGATTGACCAATAAATGGAAATGTGGTAGTGATTTTCGTCATATGGAGCAATCTTTTTAATCATTACAAGGAAACTGTAAATCGAACCGTCACTTCATCTGTCAGTTCAATCTGTATTTATTGTGCGTTAATGGAAAAAGTGGCAAAAAAGTAAGTCACCAAAATCTCCTGCAACCTCTCATTAACTACTAGACAACTGTCCCTTGCGACCAAAATTTCTTTTGCGACAATGTTTTTCCCTATGACAAAGCTAGAGCATGTGGCAAGAGTTCTTTACTAGTGACAGACAAACAGTTTGCGACATTTTTCTTCTTCTGAGACAAGGAGAGAGTATGTGAAGGATAGGAAGTCTACGAACAAAACACTTATAACCAACAATACTCATAAGTTTTATAGGATTAACACTCATATATTTGCGAATTTTTGTCTTTTTTCTTGTTGTCTTCTCTTTTCTATTTTATCATCATTTTTTTAAACTCCTTTTGAATTCTCAATCGACAAAATTATGGCTATCCTGACAAGGATTTAGCTGACTTCCATTCACCAATCCCTTGAAAGGTGTTCCATCTAAATTCCTCAATTGATTTTCTCCTCCTTCAGTAATCTAAATAATAATGTAGGGTCCAAGCCAATGTGTCATAATATTGCTAGGATGCTTAAGAAACTTTTGGCATACAGGAGAACAAGATCTCCAATGTGAAATTGCGTATTCTTGATATGTCGGTCATGCCAAGATTTATGTCGCACCTTCTCGAAATTTTGATGTTATCTTGGGAAAAACCCGTCTTCTTCCAATTCTACAAGTTGGAATAACCTTTCTTTGACATCCCCAACATCAGTCATTTCAGTAATCGCAACTAATCTTAGACTGGGTACAATATATTCCATTGGCATGAAAACCTCCAAACCATAAACCAATTGTAATATCCCGAATTTTGACTGAACACTTATGGGCATAAGCCCCATTGATTATGATGTTACTTTGATGTTTTATTTTGATACACTAGGTCGAAGACCCCACTGCATATGAACATGATGATTTGTTTGATATATTGGTCCTAAGCAAATTGCATATGTTATATATATATCTTTTCATGTGTTGGGCATGGACCCTGAAGCACATGATTGATGAGATGTTTTGTGTTGAGAAAGGATCTTTGGAGCACATGGGTAATTGATGTTTTGTGTTGAGCGAGAAGCTCTGGATCACATGATTTTTGAGATATTGTGTTGAGCATGAAGCTCTGGAGCACATGAAAAGATAAAATTGGAATTGTTGGGCATAAACCCTGGATCCTTCCAAGTTGATGTTGAGATTAATCTCTAGAACATCTGATCCTTGGCCATTGTATCCCTAGGTGTATCCTACAAGTACATCCTAGCATTAGTGTTGAGCAAGGAGCTCTGGAATTGCACTAAGTTTGTAACTCCCTATTTTTAGCATTGAGTGTGGGATATGGATAAGCGCTATGAGTTACTGAAAACAATTAAATATGTCGAGTGAAAATGACTCGAATAAAACATTGATCTCATCTGACTTATTTGTAAGTGATTAAATGAAATTTCAAATTTATGTATCTCATCATCTACTGAAGAACTACCATGTTATACGAAGGAATCCAACATGCAAGGATGTTTAGAGCTCCCTAGCCTAATTGACCTAACCCCTACCTGAAGGCTTTATTAAAGAAAGTGTCATATGTTTAGGGATCATGCTATATGATACCTAAGGACAAAATGTTAACAAATAATATATATATATATATATAGTTTATACATGGTATGTATAAAGAGTAAGCATAGCAATAATACTAATAGCTATAAGAAATAAAGAAAGGATCCATACATTATTATTATCACTAATGATAATTAAATATTTAGATAACTACAAGTGTCCAAATAAGAATTAGTTAAAAGTACCTAAAGTAAGCAAAAAGGGTTAAATCAAGAAATCAAATGATTCTTTATTTAACCGCCGCTTTGACTGAAAAGTCTGCCTATAAAAATCCAAGCCAAAGAGAGGCTTGGGGATGATCTTTCGGGTTATTCCATAATTTTCTACCTGATTATTTCTCAAGGGAGTTCTTGGAGAACAGTTTTTCCTAAGAGGAAAAATGAGAATAGAATCATAAACTGATATCCCAGTTAGGGAAGCCTTGCCTTAGGAGCTCTAAGCTACTTTCATGTTGGAACCATCTCGAGGGGATCCAGATTGAAACCAGGAATGGTTATGGGTCATGGTTGAAAGGAAAGTGGTAGTTCCCAACTGATTCAGTTATCTATACAGAGGTTAGATCTGTCTATGAATTTGTTAATACTAGGTATTTGAGTGTGCAGGTTTTCATCCATTGAAATAGATTCATCTTACAGGTATGAGGTTCTTGATTTTTCCCTTATAAACTGTATAAGTTTTAGTATTTGAAATAGATTAACTTATGAATGACTATGTAGTAGCTTTCTGTTATAAACTAGGTTATCTTTTCTATGGTTCTTTCCCTATCTATGAATGCAAAGGTTTTGTTCTATAGTTCATTTCTTCAATTCATCTTTTGTATAATAATTTAAGGGTTTTGTTCTCCAAATTCCTTTCTGCAATTTATTTCATGTCTTTAAATTTATTTTCTAAAACCTAAAAGTAGTCAAACCAAAGACTATATGTATTATCTATGCTGGCATATTTCATAATGCCAGCAGGCTTATGTTAATTACAAATAAACCTAACTATTATCAATAGCATTAATATAATCTCTAAGTAAAATATTATAAACATATTTATAAACAATACATTTCCACTTTATAAACAAAATAAGTGCCAACCTTAAGCCATCGAGGCCTCTAATGGTATGTAGGCACATTATTAATAAACAAGACTATAAACAAATCATGCTCATTCTCATAATTAAACAACAATATCAAATATCAAGTTAAGCCATAGAATACTTCTAAGGTCTGTGGGAACAAATGCCTCATTCATAATAACCAAACTATACACTTAAAACATAAAATACAAATATCTGAATCATATTTCATAAGAGAGTTTTCAACAAAATAAATCAACCCTAAAACTTAATCATAAAACTCATTAACATCCATCGTACAAATACAAATAGTCACAGGATCAAATCCTATAAGCATTTATGCCCAACCAAGTTATTTACACATATCCTTTTTAGCCATCGTAGCCAGGATCGAATCTTGTTAAGCTCACAATTTCCAAACCGCAAAGCAAAAGCAACATCAAATCCAATAGGATTCGTTAGCTACGCTTTCAAATGTTGTATCATTTCATTTATACAAACTACATAGTCTACGCTATAGAATCAAATGTCGTAAGAATAAACGCAGACTGAAACTGTTGCTTTGTCAACGTTTCCCCATATCAATACCAAATTAAATATAGGTTGTAAAACAATTTATCTCTACATAGAATTCAAACCCCAATTTTATTTACACGATGTATCCCTTTCATGGCTCACTGCCAGTTATGCAAAATAATAATCCCTCCACATAATTCAAGTTAAACCCTGTCTACACTAAGATTAGACACGACACCCATTTTCATAAGTTAAAACCGCACAATTACGACCATTTTTAAATCAACATTATGAATAACATTAAATTAACACAGTTGTTTCCCTATATGGCAAGAGTGTCATTGTCAATAATGAAATGACTCTAAACGCTGAGTAACGTTGTTAAATATCCAATTAAAAGAATGAATACGAGTTTACACAGAGTCACAACAATTTCCAATTCAGAACCATAACCAAGATATACACACAATAAGTGAATGTTGTACAAAATAACCACCATAAAATAATATAAGAATTTACACAGTCGTATACCCAAGGCCATGCACCATTGCAAGCAATGGTGCTGTCACCATTATCAAACCTAACATTTTAACAAAACACATAAGTTTGTAATAATCACCATATCCATGCTATTAACCAAAGTATGTATTACAGAGATGAATCCCAAACAGTCTCCGCCCAAAGGCGCCAACCCAACTAAAAATCCCAAACCATAAATGCATCTCTGGATGCATTACAATAAATTACAGACATACCACTTCCAGTTGCAACTATTAAAACCCAAACCAAGCATTCATGCAACGACGAACTTCACACTCTGTCACAACACCCACACACAAGAAGGAATGAGTTTCAACTTTTTACAACAAGGCTTACCTGTAAAGGGTAACACATTGGCCACCTGGGAGACCCACAACCCACGTTGTAAGGACCCTACAACCTGAAACAAACCAGAACGAGGATCAGAAGTGTGCTAAATATTTAAACTGAAACAACTAAACAAGCATTGTAAAATCAGACCGGAAGACACACCTCCAAGCGTAGCCACATTCCCAAAACTTCGTGACATGGTGCAGACCAGAGAGTCTAACAGAGCTCACACGGAAAAACACAAATGGACCATACCTTTGTGCTAGTCTAAGCTTGGGACTTGAGACACCCTTTTCCCAAGGCACAATAACTCTGCCACACTGTCCTCCATTATGTGAACTCAAAACCCCAAGTGTATAGTTTATGCCACCTCAAAACGCAGTGCAACAAATGTCCACCATACAAATCATAAACCCCAACGTTGGTATCATAGACAAAGGACTAAGCCATAATTAATGGCATATGTAATATTCCGTGAATGGCTTACCATGTTCTTTCAACATTATATACAGTGTAGTGAAACAAAGTACGACACATTCTGTATAAGTTAAGATAATGTCCAATTCAGGTAGTATTTGACTAGCCTAATAAAAAAAATTATTTTCAAATTTTGGGGACATTACAAGTGGTATCAGAGCCCAATTTCAACACTAAGAGACCAAATGGGCGTACCAGGAATTCGTTGCAAGAAAGTAAAGTATGTTTTTAAATTTTGTTAACTAATCGAAATTTTTCTTGTTCTTAAAAAAGTACAAATCCAGGATTTTAAAAGAACAGTTCAGAACATGAACACTGAAGAGGACAACTTCCGACAAGGAGCGTTAAATACCCCCACCTAGGAAGTAGAATTGGTGGTGGAAATAAATTATGATATAATGAAAACCATACAAAGTCTCCAAGCAGACTTGCATATTTTCATACATGTTAATCTGCATAAAAGAAAGGAACACCAAGCAATTAATGAAGCATTGATGTGAAACATGACGGGAGGAATCCCACAGGGAAAACCCACTCATTCCACAAACAGGCTCAAGAAATAATTTTATCATAAATGGGCCAGCATACCGAGGGAAGAAGGAAAAGAAGAACATACCCCTGAAGCTCCAGAAGGAGATTATCACAGTCCTTCTAGTGATGACTCTCTTTCTCCATGCATAAAGAAATTGAGAAATGATGACAATCTCCAGGGAGAGTTCCAAAAAATAAAAGCCCGAACATATGAAGGAGAGATGAACACAGGGGAGAAAGCTGAAGAGTGGGTTCTGGGTATGAGAAAATATTTCTGAGTTCATAACTACTCTAGAAAAATCAAATCATGTCTAGCCATCTATAACTAAAATGGAAAAGCAGCTAGAAGGTGGAGAGACTTGAAGCATACCAAGAAATATGAGTTAAGAGAAATACGGTGGAGTAAGTTTCGCAAGATTTTTCAAGATAAATACATGTCGGTAAGATTCTTCGATAGAAAGGTGAAATAGTTTCATGAGTTACGTATGAGATCCATGACTATGATTAACATATTTTTGGATATGTTGCATTATGTGCCATACATCAAGGACGAGAAAGTAAAAATACAACAATTTTTTGGATGTCTTCCTCCACACTTTCGGGAAAGGATTGAATTTGACATGTCTAAAACTTTTGACACCGCCTTACACAAAGTTGGTCTTTGATATGAGCATGGAAAACTGAGAAAACATAACATTAACAGAAGTAGAGACAGGTCTAAGAACTTCTCACACAACCGCAAACCGGGTTTTAACCCACCACCGTACAAAAAACAGAACAACAGTTTTCCAGCCAATAAGAACTTCAACAAACTAGGTACAAAGCCATATGTACCAGCTCCAAATGCTAATAAGCGAGTAGCAAATGGGGGAGCCAATGTTTCCCCACTGCAAATTAAATGCTGGAAATTCCAAGGGCCACATTATGCCCGAGACTGTAAGAACAAGAACAATGGGATATTGCACAACTTATAAGAAGAATAAATAGTAGAGGACATAGCTGGAACACCACAAATTTATACAGCCTTGGATGGCTGACAGGAAAACCATCGAGCTACCATGGTTGAGATAGAAGGTATGATCTTAAACACTTATATTTGAATACTGATTAACAATGGTGCTTGTTGGAGCTATGTATCCCCTAATATTGTTGATGTATGTAAACTAGGTAAAGTTAAACATGATAAACCTTGGATGGTGCAATTAGCCATAGGTACGAAATGAAAAGTTTCGAAAATAGTTAAAAGTTGTGAGGTAAACCTGAATGGTTTTCCTACTAGAGTAAACCTGAACATCCTACCCTTAAGATTGTATAATATATTTATTGGTATGGACTAGTTGGAACAACACCATATCATGCTCGATTGCTTACACAAGTCAATCTTGTGTACATATAGCTAAGGGAATCAAGTGAAGGTTCAAAGCATACCTAAGAAGGTTTCTATAAGGCAGATATCCGCTTTACAAGCAAAGAAGTGCATTAGGAAAGGCTGCAAACTATTTGAAATGAACACCCAAGACATAGAAGCTGAAAGAGAACATCACATTAAGGACTTTCCAGTTCTTGTAGACTTCAAGCACATATTTCCTAAGGAAATTCCAGGATCAGTTCTGGCTTCAAAATCCCCTTATAGCATGAGCGCACCAAAGTTGGTGGATCTCAAACTACAGTTGCAAGAGTTTATTAAGAAAGGATATATCCAAATGAGTGTGTCCCCTTGGGGAGCACCAATACATTTTGTAAAGAAGAAGGATGGTATGATGTGGATGTCCATTGATTACCGTCATCTTAACAAGATGAATATCAAGAACCGATACCCACTCCCTAAGATCGATGACGTGTTCTATAAAGTAGGAGGAGCTAAGATCTTTTTGAAGATCGACCTATAATCTAGGTACCATCAGGTACGGATTTGCAACGAGAATATTCACAAAATTTCCTTTCTTTCAAGGTACGACTACTACAAGTTTGTAGTAATGTCGTTTAGGTTGACCAATCCACCCATGAACTTTATGCGTATGATGAACAGTATATTCAATAAATACTTGGCTAAAAAAAATTGGTCTTTATAGACATCATCCTAGTTTATTCTAAGAGTAAAGAGGAGCACGAGGAACACCTCTGTATAGTGCTACAGGTGTTATGGGAACACGAGCTCTATGCCAAGTTTAGTAAATGTGATTTTTACAAACTATAGATACAGTACTTGGGTCACATCATCTCCGAGATGGGGATATATGTGGACCTAGAAAAGATTAAATCCATATAATATTGGCCTATCCCTACTAGTGTCACCACCATTAGATCATTTTTGGGATTATCCGGTTATCACCAAAAGTTCATTGAGAACTTCTCGAGGATATAGTTTCCCATGAACGCTTGGGAAAAGAAGGAAAATAAGTTCTTATGGATGATCAAGTGCAAGGAAAGTTTTCAAAAGCTTAAACATATTTTGATGACCGCACTGATACTACGAATTGCAGATCCCAATGGGGATTTCATTGTTTGCACGAATGCAAGCAAGGAAGGGATCGAAGGAGTCCTCTTATAGAATTATTACGTTATCTGTTATGAATCGTGAAAGTTAAAAGAACATGAGTAGAATTACCCCACCCATGATCTTGAGTTAGTGGCCATCATCCACCCCTTGAAGATGTGGAGACACTACCTCATGGGAAAGAAATTCCTTCTGAAGACAGAAAATATGAATTTGAAATATTTATTTGAAAACCAGATCTGAATGCCAGGAAAGCTAGATGGTTGGATTTCCATAGCGAGTACCATTTCGAGCTAAAGCATATGAAGGGAAAAGAGAACAAGATTATTAATGCTTTGAGCCAATGAACTCATATGATGTATGAGGTGACTTTAATTCAAACCGATTCGGATTTACACGAGAGGATTAGAATGAATAACAGAGTTGACCCTTTCTATGATGAAATCCTCAATAAAGTTCAAGAGGACAGGTTGTTCCAACAACAAAAAGAGTACAAGGTAGACCAAATGAGACTGTTATGGTCAAGGGGAAGATTCTACGTTCCAGAAGGAGGGGATATTTGGTCCAGCGTCCTCATGAAATTTTGTCGGAAACCCTACTCGGGGCATATAAGATATCAAAAGACGATATCCTCCATTAAGAGACATTTTTTGGGCCTAAGTTAAAGGCTGACATAGCGTTATTTATCGCGAAATGTCAGGAATGCCAGTTGGTCAAAGCTAAGCACCAACATCCTTCGGGATTGCTGCATCCATTGCCCATTTCAGAATGGAAGGGGGAAGTCATTAATTTGAATTTTATGATGGTTCTACCAAAGATTAAGAAAAAAAATGACTTTATCTTTGTAGTAGTTGACAAATTGTCAAAAGAAGCACACTTCATTCCAGTGAAGTCGACCTACAAGTCAATACACATTGTCGATATCTTCTTGAAGGAGATATTTAGATTGCATGGGCTACCCAAGGAAATCATCTCGGATCGAGATACTAAGTTTACTGAGAACTTTTGGAGATCCTTATTCTCCATATTAAAGATGCGGTTGAAATTTAGTACTGCTTACCACCCGTAGACAGACAGGAAGACTAAACGTGTAAACCAAATTGTAAAGGACATGCTTAAAATGTATGTTATGAACAATCTCACCAAGTGGGAATATTACCTGCACCTTGCAGATTTTGCGTATAACAACGAGTGCCATACTTCCACCAAGATGAGTCCCTTTGAGGTACTCTATGGACGAAAGTGTAGAACACCCTGTACTTGGGATAGCCCGGTGGATCGGATCATATAGGGCCTGGCATACTAAAGGAATTGGAACAATTGGTTACCAAATTCCAGTTGAACCTTAAAGAAGCACAAGACCACTAGAAAATATACGCGGACAAGAAAATAAAAGATAAATATTATCAAATAGGAGACCATGTTTACTTGAAAGTAAAATAAAAATGAAGCTCGCTGAGCTTGGGAAGGTGTGGTAAGTTCGCACCTAGATTTTGTGGACCCTTTGAGATACTGGCCAAGAGAGGGCCAATGGCATATGAACTAGCATTACCCGCTCACATAAGTTTCCATAATGTTTTCCATGCATATTTATTAAAGAAATATGTTTATGATACTCAACATGTGATTGATTGATCCTTATTACAGGTGGAACCTGAAGGGGGTTTTCCCCTGAACCTCTTCATATACTGGACAAGAGAGAGGTGCATATCAGGAAGCACACCGCAGTCCAGTTGAAAGTGCAATGGAGGCACCTTGAGGCCGATGAGGCTACTTGGGAGAATGAAGCCACCATGAGAAAGGCTTACCCCGCCTTGTTTCATGATTTCATTCCGAGTCCCTAGAACACAAGGGATGGTTTTGTTCCAAGCAGGGAGGGATGTAATATCCAAAAATTTTACCTAACACTTATGGGCATAATCCCCATTGATTATGATGTTACTTTGATGTTTTATTTTGATATTCTGGGTCAAAGGCCGCACTGCATATGAACATGATGATTTGTTTGATATATTTGGTGTAAGCCAATTGCATTTGATATATATATGTTTGATTTTGTTGGGCGTGGACCCTGAAGCACGTGGTTAATGAGATGTTTTGTGTTGAGAGAGGAGCTCTGGAGCATATGGGTAAATTTATGTTTTCTGTTGAGCAAGAAGCTCTGGAGCATGTGAGTACTTATATTTGTGTTGAGCGAGAAGCTCTGGAGCACATGAGTTTTGAGACATTGTGTTGAGCATGAAGCTCTGGAGCACATGAAAAGATAAATTTGAAGTGTTGGGAATAAGACCTAGAACTTTCCAAGTTGATGTTGAGCTTAAGCTCTGGAACATCGGATCCTTGGCCATTGTATGCCTAGGTGTATCCTACAAGTACATCCTAGCATTAGTGTTGAGCGAGGAGCTCTGGAATTGCACTAAGTTTGTAACTCCCTGTTTTTAGCGTTGAGTATGGGCTCCGGATAAGCATGAAAAGTTACTAAAAAGAATTAAACATTTCGAGTGAAAACGACTCGAATAAAACATTGATCTCATTGGACTTATTTGTAAGTGATTAAATGAAATTTCAAATTTCTATAACTCATCAAGTAATGAATAACGACCATGTTATATGAGGGAATCCAACATGCAAGAATGTTTAGAGTTCCCTAGCCTAGTTGACCTAACCCCTACCTGAAGGCCGTATTAAAGAAAGTGTCATATGTTTAGGGATCATGCTATATGATATTTAAGGACAAAATGCTAACAAATTATATATATATATATATATATATATATATATATAGTTTATACATGATATGTATAAAGAGTAAGCATAGTAATAATACTAATAGCTATAAGAAGTAAAGAAAGGATCCATATATTATTATAATTACTAATGATAATTAAATATTAAAATAACTACAAGAGTCCAAACAAGAACTAGTTAAAAGTACCTAAAATAAATAAAATGGGTTAAATCAAGAACTCAAATTATTCTTGATTTAACTGCCCCTTTGACTGAAAAATATGCCTATAAAACCCAAGCCAAAGAGAGGCTTGGGGATGACCTTTTGGGTTATTCCATAATTTTCTACCTGATTATTTCTGAAGAGAGTTCTTGGAGAACAATTTTTTCCTAAGAGGAAAAAGGAGAATTGAATCAAAAACAAATATCACGGTTAGGGAATCCTTACATTAGGAGATCTAAGCTACTTGCATGTTGAAACCAGATCAGGGAGATCCGGATTGAAACCAGGAATGGTTTAGGGTCATGTTTGGGTGGAATGTGGTAGTTTCCAAGTGATTTGGTTATCTATACAAAGGTCAAATCTGTCTGTGAATTTGTTAATACTGGGTATTTGAATGTAGAGGTTTTCAACCATTGAAATATATTCATCTTAAAGGTACGAGGTTCTTGATTTTTCCCTTATAAACTGCACAAGTTTTACTATTTCAAATAGATTAAATTATGAATGATTATGTAGTAGTTGTCTAGTATAAACTAGGTTATATTTTTTGCAGTTCTTTTCCTATCTATGAATGTAAAGATTTTGTTCTATAGTTCATCTCTACAATTCATCTTATGTATAATAATTTAAGGGTTTTTTTCTTCAAATTCCTTTTCTACAATTTATTCCCTGTCTTTAAATTTATTTTCCAAAACCTAGAACTAGTCAAAACAGAACCTATATATATTATCTCTGCTAGCAGATTTCATAATGCTAGCAGGCTTATGTTAATTACAAATAAACCCAAATATTATCTATAGCATTAATCTAATCTCTAAGTAAAATATTATAAACAATACATTTCCACTTTATAAACAAAATAAGTGCCAAGCTAAAACCATCGAGACCTCTAATGGTCTATAGGCACATTATAAATAAACAAGACTATGAAAAAATCATGCTCATTCTCATAATTAAACAATAATATCAAATATCAATTTAAGCCATCGAAGACCTCTAAGGTTTGTGGGAAGAAATGCCCCATTCATAATAACCAAACTATACACTTAAAACATAAAATACAAATATCCAAATCATATCTCATAAGAGAGTTTTCAGGAAATAAATCAACCCTAAAACTTAATCATAAAACTCATTAAAATCCATCATATAAATACAAATAGTCACAAGATTGAATCCTGTCGGCATTTATTCCCAACCGAGTTATTTACACATATCCTTTTTAGCCATCGTAGCCAGGGTCGAATCCTGTTAAGCTCACGATTTCCAAACCCCAAAGCATAACCAACATCGAATCTTGTAGGATTCGTTCGATGCGCTTTCAAATGCTGTATCATTTCATTTATACAAACTACACAATCTACGCTATAGAATCAAATGCTGTAAGAATAAACGGAAACTAAAATTGTTGCTTTGTCAACGTTTCCCCATATCAATAACAAATGAAATACATGTTTTAAAACAATTTATCTCTACACAGGATTAAAACCCCAATTTTATTTACATGCCGTATCCATTTCATGGCTCACGGCCAGTTATGAAAAATAAGAAACCCTCCACATAATTCAAGTTAAGCCCTGTCTAGGCTAAGATTAGCCACGACACCCATTTTCATAAGTTAAAACCCCACAGTTACGGCCATTGCCAAATCAACGTTACGAATAACATTAAATTAACACAACTATTGCGCTATATAGAAATAGTGTCATTGCCAGTAATGGCATGGCTCTAAATGCTAATCAAAGTTGTTAAATATCCAATTAAAAGAATGAATATGAGTTTACAGAGAGTCACAACAATTTCCAATTAAGAACCATAACCACGATATACACACAGTAAGTGAATGCTATATAAAATAACCACCATAAAATAATATAAGAATTTACATAGTCATATATACAAGGCCATGCACCATTGCAAGCAATGGTGCTATCACCATTCTCAAGCCCAACATTTTAACAAAACCCATAATCCTGTAATATTCACCACAACCACGCTATTAACCAAAGTATGTATTACAGATATGACTCCCAAACAGTCTTGTCCCAAAGACGCCAACCCAACAAAAAACCCCAAACCATAACGGATCTCTCGATGCATTCCAATAAATTACAGACAGACTATTTCTAGTTGCAACCATTAAACCCCAAACCAAGCATTCATCCAACGACAAGCTTCACACTCTGTCACAACACCCACACACAAGAAGCAACAAGTTTCAACTTATTACAGCAGGGCTTAACCATAAAGGGTAACACGTTGGACACCTGGGAGACCCACGACCCATGCTGTAAGGACCCTGCGACCTGCAACAAACCAGAATGAGGATGAGAAGTATGTTGAATATCCAAACTGAACCAACTAAACAAGCATTGTAAAATCAGACTAGAAGACATACCTCCAATCGCAGCCAACTTCCCATAAATTCACGACATGGTGCAGACCAGAGAGCCGAACAGAGCTCACACAACAAAAAACAAATGACCCATACCTTTGTGCTAGTCCAAGCTTAGAGATTGAGACCCCCATTTCCCAAGGCACAATAACTCTGCCACCCTGTCCTCCATTATGTGAGCTCAAAACCCCGAGTCTATAGTTTATGCCACCCATGCAGTGCAACAAATGTCCAATATACAAATCATAAACCCCAACGTTGGTATCGTAGACTTAGGACTGAGCCATAATTCATGGCATATTTAATATGTCATGAATGTCTTACCATGTGCCTTCAACATTATATACTAATACCTTAATAAACATTGGGATACAATTTAATATATTAAGCCCTATACAATACGGCATGCACCATATAAATGTTAAGTGCAGGCTCAAACTAAATCAAGGTCATAAGAACATAACAATAATGGTAACCAGTGCAAACATAGGCTTAATGACACCCAAACTTGCGTCAACAACAACTAATCACCGTAATAATAATCAATAAGATAGGACTATAGGTTTTTTTGTCATCCAAGTTGTGAGGTAGTGAACATAGCAAGTATGAATTTATTTCACCATTATAGTATGTTTTTTCTCATCAAGTGCACCTGCACAAACAAAGAAAGAATTGCATTAGTTCAATAAGAACTAAGTAAGCCATGCAGCGACAAGTAAAATCAGTTACCTTTCAAGTGTTTCTACAAGGGATACAAGTTCCACCACTCCACCCCTTGACAATACAAGTTAAGTCAAGTTCATTCATAAAAACAGTAATCAAACAATATAACAAATAAGTAATCAAATAACGGTACACACATACATGGAAATACAGGATAAGAAGTATTCAATCGATATCATAACCATCTAAATCAGATACAAGTAACATAACAACAACATAGAATTACATTAATAACCACATCGGGGAAAATGTCTAGAAGAGGGTAAGAACAACTTACAACAATATAGTGCAGTGAAACAAAGTACGACACATTCCGCATAAGTTAAGATAATGTCCAGTTCAAGTAGTATTTGACTAGCCTAATTTAAAAAAATCAAATTTTGGGGACATTACAATTGGTATGAGAGCCTACTTTCAACACTAAGAGACCAAATGGGCGTACTAGGCATTCATTGCAAGAAAATAAAGTATGTTTCTAAATTTTGTTAACTAACAAAATTTTTTCCTGGCATTAAGAATTTGCAATTGCAAGATTTGAAAAGAACAGTTTAGAGTATGAACATTGAAGAGGACAACAGTCGACAAGGAAAGTTGAATACCCCCACCTAGGAAGCAGAACTGGTGGTGGAACTAAATTCTAATATAATGAAAACCATACAAAATCTCCAACCATACTCGCGGAGTTGTAGAGATGATAATCTGAATGAAAGAAAGGAACAACAAGCAATTAATGAAGCATTTCTATGAAACATGACGGGAGGAAGCCCACAGGAAAAACCCTATCATTCCACAAACAGGTTCAAGAAAGAATTTGATCATAAACGGGCTAGAAGCCTGAGAGAAGAAGGAAAAGAAGAAAATACCCCTGAACCTCCAGAAGGAGATTATCATAGTCCTTCTAGTGATGACTCTCTTTCTCCATGCAAAAAGAAACTGAGAAATGATGACAATATCCAGGAGGAGTTCCAAAAAATAAAATCCCCAAAATATGAAAGAGAGATGAACACAGGGGTGAAAGATAAAGAATGGCTTCTAGGTATGAGCAAATATTTCTGAGTTCATAAATACTCTAGCGAAATGAAAGCCCATCTAGACATCTATAACTAAAATGGAAAAGTAGCTATATGGTGGAGAGACTTGAAGCATACCAAGAAATATGAGTTAATAGAAATACAGTGGAGTAAGTTTTGCAATATTATTCAAGAGAAATACACACTGATACTTTTCGTAAAGAAGAAGGATGGTACGATGCGGCTGTGCATCAATTACAGTTAGCTTAACAAGATTACTATCAAGAACCGATACCCACTCCATAGGATCGATGACTTGTTCGATCAAGTAGGAGGTTCCAAGATATTTTTTAAGATCGACCTACAATCTGGGTACCATCAGGTAGGGATTCACGATGAGGATATTCACAAAACTACATTTTGTACAAGGTACGACCCACGGGGGCTTCACTTGTTGACCAATATCCTATCACGTTAGTTCATATTATGGGTTTTAAAATTATTAAAAATTGAACCAATATATTGCAGGTATTGGGGGGATGAGGGGTTTAAGGTGGGGGTGGGTAGGGTGGTTTATAAGGATTGAGGTATAAAAATGGGTGGGGAGGAGGTTTTAAGTATTGGGAGGGGGTTTCAACAAAAAGCGTTTGGGTCAATATCTCTGGAAATTAAGGGTATTCTTTAATATCCCATGATCGCACATGCTATGTGAGATGTTCACTAAGTGAAGTCCCCGTGGTACGACCACTACGAGTTTCTAGTAATTTTGTTCAGGTTGACCAATGCACCCATGAAATTTATGTGTATGATGAACAGTATATTCAACAAATACCTAGATAAATTTGTTTTTGTATTTATAGACGACATCCTAACTTACTCTAAGAGTAAAGAGGAGCACGAGGAACACCTCCGCATAGTGCTACAGGTGTTACGAGAACACCATCTCTACGCCAAGTTTAGTAAATGTGATTTTTACAAACCATAGATACAGTACTTGGGTCACATCATCTCCGAGATGAGGATAGATTTGGACCCATAAAAGATTAAATACATAGAATATTGGCCTACCCCTACTAGTGTCACCGACATTAGATCCTTTTTGGGATTAGCCGAATATTACCAGAAGTTAATTGAGAACTTCTCGAGGATATCTTGTCCCATGACTGCTTTGCAAAAGAAGGAAAATAAGTCCTTATGGATGACCAAGTGCAAGGAAAGTTTTCAAAAGCTTAAATAGCTTTTGACGACCACACCGATAATACGAATTATGGATCTTGATGGGGATTTCATTGTTTGCAAAGATGCAAGCAGGAAGGGCTCGGAGGAGGCCTTCTGTAGAACGATTATGTGATCTATTATGAATTGAAAAAGTTAAAATAACATGACTAGAACTACCCCACACGTGATCTTGAGTTAGCGACCATCATCCATGCCTTAAATATGTGGAGGCACTATTCCTTCTAAAGACAGACAATATGAGTCTGAAATATTTATTTAAACAACCGGATCTGAATTCCAGGCAAGCCAGATGGTTGGCTTTCCTTAGTGAGTACCATTTCGAGCTAAAGCATATAAAGGGAAAATAGAACAAGATTGTTGATGCTTTGAGCCGACAAACTCATATGATATATGGGGTGACTTTAAGTCAAACCGATTCAGATTTACACAAGAGGATTATAACATCCAACAGGGTTGACCCTTTCTATGTTGAAAACCTCAAGAAGGTCAAAGAGGAAAGTTTGTTCCAACAACAAAGGAGTACATGGTAGATGAAACAGGACTGCTATGGTCCAAGGAGATATTATATGTTCTAGAAGGAGGGGACATTCGGTCTAGAGTCCTCACGGAATTTCCTTGGACACCCTACTCTGGGCATCAGGGATATCAAAAGATGATATCCACCATTAAGAGACACGTTTTCTGGCCTAAGTTAAAGGTCGACATAGCGTTGTTTATCATGAAATAAAAAGAATGCTAGTTGGTCAAAGTTGAGCACCAGCATCCTTCGGGATTACTGCAGCCATTGCTCATTCCGGAATGGAAGTGGGAGTTCATTAGTATGGATTTTATCATGGGTCTACCAAAGATTCGGAAACAAAATGAATCTATCTTTGTAGTAGTTGACAAATTGTCAAAATCATCACACTTCATTCCATTGAAGTCGACCTACAAGGCAGTACACATTGTTGATATCTTCTTGAAGGAGATATTTAGATTGCACGGGATGACCAAGGCAATCATCCTGGATCAATATACTAAGTTTACCGGGAACTTCTGGAGATCCTTATTCTCCGAATTAGAGACGCATTTGAATTTTAGTACTATTTACCACTCATAGACAGACGAGAAGACCGAAAGGGTAAACCAGATTGTAGAGGAAATGCTTATGATGTATGTTATGAACAATCCCACCAAGTGGGAATATTACCTGCATCTTGCAGAGTTTGCGTATAACAATGGATACCAAACTTCTGCCAATATGAGTCCCTTTGAGGTACTCTATGGACGGAAGTGTAGAACACTAGTTACTTGGTATAGCCCAGTGGATCAGCTCATGTTAGGGACTGACTTACTAAAGGACTTAGAACAATTGGTTACCAAATTCCAGTTGAATCTTAAAGCAGCACAAGACCTCCAGAAAAGCTACGCGGACAAGAAAAGAAAAGATAAATATTATCAAATAGGCGACCATGTTTACTTAAAAGTAAAAGCAAAATGAAGCTCGTTGATCTTAGGAAGGTGTGGTAACTTAGCACTTACATTTTGTGGACTCTTTGAGATACTGGCCAAGAGAGGGCCAATGGAATATGAGCTAGAGTTACCCTCTCACATAAGAGTCCATAATGTTTTCCATGTGTCTTTATTAAAGAAATATTGTTATGATACTAAACTTGTGATTTATTGGTCCTTATTACAGGTGGAACTTGAAGGGGGTTTTTCCCCTGAACCTCTTCGTATAATGGACAAGAGAGAGGTACATCTCTGGAAGCGCACCATATTCTAGTTGTACGTGTAATGGAGGGACTTCGATGCCAACGAGGCTACTTGGGAGAATGAAGCTACCATGAGAAAGGCTTACCCCGTCTTGTTTCATGATTTCATTTCAAGTCCATAGAAAACTAGGGATGATGTTGTTCCAAGCGGGGAGGGATGTAATATCCCAAATTTTGACCTAACACTTATGGGCATCATCTCCATTGATTATCATGCTACTTTAATTTTTTATTTTGATATACTGGGTCAAAGACCCCACTTCATATGAACATGATGATTTGTTTGACATATTGGGCGTAATTCAATTGCATGTGTTATATATATATGTGTGTGTGTGTGTGTGTGTGTGTGTGTGTGTTTTCATGTGGTAGGCGTGGACCCTGAAGCACATGATTGATGAGATGTTTTGTGTTTAACGAGGAGCTCTAGAGCACATGGGAAATTGATGTTTTTTTTTTAGCATGAAGCTCTCAAGTGCATGAAAATATAAATTGGAAGTGTTGGGCATACGCCCTAGAGCCTTCCAAGTTGATGTTGAGCTTAAGCTCTAGAACATCGGATCCTTAGCCATTGTATCCCTAGCTGTATCCTACAAGTACATCCTAGCAACAGTGTTGAGTGAGGAGCTCTTGAATTGCACTAAGTTTTTAACTCTTTTTTGTAGCGTTGAATATGGGCTCTAGATAAGCACTAGGAGTTACTGAAAAGAATTAAATATGTTGAGTGAAAACGTCTCGAATAAAACATTGATCTCATCTAAATTATTTGTAAGTGATTAAATGAGATTTTGAATTGATGTATCTCATCAAGTATTGAAGAACTACCATGTTATATGAGGAAATCCAACATGCAAGGATGTTTAGAGTTTCCTAGCCTAGTTGAGCTAACCCCTACCTAAAGGACTTATTAAAGAAAGTGACTAATCTATAAGAAGAGTGTCATATGAGTAGGGATCATACTGTATGATACCTAAAAGTTAAAATGTTAACAAATGGTATAATATATATAAATATATAATTTATACATGACATGTATAAGAGAGTAAGCATTGTAATAATGCTAGTAACTATAAGTAATAATGAAAGGATCCACATGTTATTATTATTACTAATTATAATTAAATATTAAAGGCCTACAAGATTCAAAGTAGGAACTAGTTAAAATTTCCTAAGTTAAATTTAAATAAATATTCAAATTACCTAAATTAAATAAAAAGGGTTATTTCAAGAAATCAAATGATTCTTGATTTAACTGCCCCTTTGACTGAAAAGTATTCCTATAAAAACCCAAGCTAAAGAGAGGCTTGGGGATGATAGTTTGGGTTATTCAATAATTTTCTACTAGATTATTGCTCAAGAGATTTCTTGGAGAATAGTTTTTTCCTAAGAGGAAAAATAAGAATTGAATCAGAAACAGATATCCCAATTAGGGAAGCCTTACATTAGGATCTCTAAGCTACTTGCATGTTGGAACCAACTCGAGGAGATCTAGATTGAAACCACGAACAGTTTCGGGTCATGGTTGGGTGGAACATGGTGGTTCCCAAGTGATTCGGTTATCTATACAGAGGCCATATTTCTCTATGAATTTGCTAACACTAGGTATTTGAGTGTGCAGGTTTTCAGCCATTGAAATAGATTCATATTACAGGTATGAGGTTCTTGATTTTTCCCTTGTAAACTGCACAAGTTTTACTATTTGAAATAGATTAAATTATGAATGATTATGTAGTAGTTGTATGCTATAAACTATGTTATCTTTTTTGCAGTTATTTTCCTATCTATGAATGTAAAGGTTTTGTTCTATAGTTCATCTTTGGAATTCATCTTATGTATAATAATTTAAGGGTTTTGTTCTTCAAATTCCTTTCTGCAATTTATTTTCTGTCTTTAAATTTATTTTCCGAAACCTAGACTAGTCAAAACAGAGCCTATATATATTATCCATTAGAGGAATTTTGGGGTCTAAAATGGGCCTCCTAAGGAAAATAATAAAATAATAGTTAAAATAATAAAATAATATTGATTAATTTTGGAGGAAGAAAGAAAAAAACTACTTTTTGTGTTCGTATTTTTGACATATCTCCCTATGTTTTTACTCAAATTTCGATCAGGAGAGCTCGTTGGATGCAGAATTTGATTCCACATCCAACGAGTACCCACACTGCATACTTTTGATGGACCCCGCTACCCAAAAAACAAGAAATACCTGAAAAAAATACTTTTGACGGACCCCGCTACCCCAAAAACAAGAAATACCTGAAAAAACATGATGATGACATCATCATCACATTTTTTTAGGTATTTCTTGTTTTTGGGGTAGCAGGGTCCGTCAAAAGTATGCAGTGTGGGTACGCGTTGGATGTGGAATCAAATTCCGCATCCAACGAGCTCTCCCGATCGAAATTTGAGTAAAAACACAATGAGATATGTCGAAAATACGAACAAAAAAAGTAGTTTTCTTTAATGACAAATATGTCAATTCAACCATTATGGTTGACTTATTTTATTGAAATTCTATTGGTTCTTGAATTCCAACTCACAAAAACTTATTTTGGCACGTTTTCTTATAAGGCCCATTTTAGACCCCAAATTTCCTCTAATCTCTGCTGGAATATTTTGTAATGCTAGCAGGATTATGTTAATTACAAATAAACCCAACTATTATCGATAACATTAATCTAATCTCTAAGTAAAATATTATAAACATATTTATAAACAATACATTTCCACATTATAAACAAAATAAGTGCCAAGATAAATCCATTGAGACCTCTAATGGTCTATAGGCACATTATAAATAAACAAGACTATAAAGAAATCATGCTCATTCTCATAATTAAACAATAATATCAAATATCAAGTTAAGCCATTGAATACCTCTAAGGTTTGTGGGCACAAATTCCTCATTCATAATAACCAAACTATACACTTAAAACATAAAATGCAAATATCCAAATCATATCTTATAAGAGTGTTTTCAACAAAATAAATCAGCCCTAAAACTTAATCATAAAACTCATTAACATGCATCGTATAAATACAAATAGTCACAAGATCGAATCCTCTCAACATTTATGCCAAACCAAGATATTTACACATATCCTTTTTAGCCATCATAGCTAGGATCGAATCCTGTTAAGCTCACGATTTCCAAACCCCAAAGCATAACCAACATCGAATCCTGTAGGATTCGTTGGATGCACTTTCAAATGTTGTATCATTTCATTAATATAAAAACTACACAGTCTACGCTATAGAATCAAATGTCGTAAGAATAAACGTAGACCGAAACTGTTGCTCTGTCAATGTTTCCCCATATCAATACCAAATTAAATATAGGATGTAAAATAATTTATCTCTACATAGGATTAAAACACGAATTTTATTGACATGTCATATCTCTTTCATGGCTCACGACCACTTATGAAAAATAATAAACCCTCCACATAATTCAAATTAAACCCTGTCTACACTAAGATTCACCACGAAACCCATTTTCATAAGTTAAAACCCCACAGTTACAGCCATTGCAAAATAAAAATTACGAATAACATTAAATTAACATAGTTGATACCCTATATGGAAAGAGTGCCATTGCCAATAATGGCATGGCTCTAAATGCCGAGAAACGATGTTAAAAATCCATTTAAAAGAATGAATACGATTTTACACAGAGTTACAACATTTACTAATTAATAACCATAATGACGATATACACATAGTAAGCGAATGGTGTACAAAAAGGCCATGCACCATTGCACAGTTGTATATCCAAGGCCATGCACCATTGCAAGAAATGGTGTTGTCACCATTATAAAACCCAACATTTTAACAAAATGCATAAGTTTGTAATATTCACCACAACCACGCTATTAACCAAAGTATGTATTATGAAGATGAATCCAAAACAGTCTCGGCCCGAAGGAGCCAACCCAATAAAAAACCCCAAACCATAAACTCATCTCTAGATGCATTACCATAAATTATAGACACACCTTTTCCAATCGTAACCAGTAAAACCCAAACCAAGAATTCATCCAACGACGAACTTCATGCTCAATCACACCACCCACACATAAGAAGGAATGAGTTTCAACTTGTTACAGTAGGGCTTACTCATAAAGGGAACGCATTTGCCACCTGGTAGACCCACGACCCACACCATAAGGACCCTGTGACCTACAACAAACCAGAAAAAGGATGAGAAGTATCCCAATTATCCAAACTAAAAAAACTAAACAAGCATTGTAAAATCATACCGGAAGACATACCTCCAAGCGCAGCCAACTTCCCAAAACTTCATGACATGGTGCATACCAGTGTCGCGTCCCCTCCCACCCCGTAGGACAGAATGCGACCCAACTCTTCTACCTGATTTACCCATCTCTGATTCTGCATTCGCATGATGATTCCCGATTCTTTCTTTTATTATTCTGGTAAGATCTACACAAGAAAGAATTTCTCCTACTAAAATTTTGATCCAGACCATGTATAACTCTTTATTTTCCCCAAGGCAGAGAAATCGAATAGTGGAGATTCATCCCACATAAAATCAATGGTGCGGATAGATTCACTTGCGGAATCAGAAACATATAAAAATTTCACTCTCACACCCCGCATCCCGCATGTTTTATTCCTCATCTCACATGCAGAATGGCCATTGCGGAGATCAAGGTTGCGGAAATCAATATTTACCATAATAATTTTCACATCCTACATCCGCGAATTGCAGAAGGGAAATGTGGAAAGAACATTTTGGAAAGAACATTTCACCAAACCACATTTCCATATCCCACATCCCGCAAGTTGCGGAAATGGAATTGTGGAAGGGAAAATGCGGAGTCCAAACTTCTGCAAGGCGCATTTTCGCATCCTTCATCCTATAAGTTGCGGAAAGGGAATTGTGGAAGGGAAAATCTATGGAAATTCGATTTGTTCATGAAAATTTCTAAGTATAAAACTGATTTCCAACATCCAGGCCATCACCAATCCGATCAGTCTAACTTCATAACAACTTAGAAAATTCATTGAAGTAATTACACACATAGATGCATCATTAATGAAATATACAACCGAAACACAACACATTTCATTCAAGCATTCATCATTTCATATTAATTTACAGACTGGTACAGCTGTAGGGATTGAAACACAAGAGATACTTATCTTTATCAAAATCTTGTCCCGCAACCAGCTATGTCGCTACAACATTCCACCCAACCATGGGCCAGTGTGCTCATCAATCTCTTAGCAACACTGCTACCCCTGAGCTGGGCATGATTTCCCCAAGGAATAAGGAACACTAGTAGACTTCCCCATAGATAATGTTATAAAAAACTCATCCAATCCAACATAGTTGTGTTTATTTAGCTTACACATGCAGTGATTTACACATAGCCAAAGTTTATACAAGTCACAGCCAAGCCAACAGATGGGTTTATCAGGATACCAGCCAAGCCAATCCATCCTTCCAGTTGGGTTTATTAGGATTACTAAAACATTGATTTACATAGCCAAAATTCACATGAGACATAGCCAAGCCAATAGATGGGTTTATCAGGCTACCAACCAAGCCATCCTTCTAGTTGGGTTTATCAGAATACTAAGGAGGTGGAAAGACTAACTTCTAAGCTAGTGAGCCCAATCCCAGAGCTATGGACACTTACACTCAATCTAGCCCGACTTCTATATATTTGCACACCCAACACAAGGAATCACCCCCTTCTCTGCTACACAGTCCCTCAGGCCATGCCTTCCCTTCTAGTGTTATTCAAGGTATGTAAAGAAGAAAAGCATCCGTCCAGATTGGTCTGTGAGGTTCCTTCACACACTAGGTTTTTCAAGCAAGTCCAAACTCCATTTCCATTCCCCAAATTAGTTCAGATGTCAAATGAGGATGTACACACAGCGATCTTAGTTCTGGGATTAACAAAACGTAATAGAAGCCAAGGAATATACACACAACAACAACAACAATTACGAATTCCTGAGCATTGCCTGAGCCAGACCGACTACTATAATTACCAAAAAATGAAATCACTTGTTGGTCCCTCAATTCAAAACCACAAATATGATTTTGGGCATTCTCATTCAGGAAAAAACTAACAGACAGGAAAAATCATGAAAAAGAAAACAATTCCCCGAATTCTTCTTGCCAAAATGTTCCACACAATCCAAATCATGAGGGGAAGGTGAAACGTGACTACATGAGGGAAAGGCAAGTGCTTTTTTTTGGGTGTTTTCTTTCCTAAGAAAATTTAAAAAACGGTCTTCCAGAAATGGTGGTCTTTCCGTTTCAAATTTCTACCCACTCTTCCAATCCCCCCCTTTATCCTTAGGAAAAATCATTCCCCAATCTCATTTTGTTGCATTGACATAGATGGCTGTAGGATTTTAATTAAAAAATCGCAAATTTAACCTGATGTCCAAACTTATAACGTTCAGCTAGCATAAAAAAAACACCATCGGCCTAAATCTTAATCACCGAAACAAAAACACTAAATTGATGGTGGGGCTTTTTCCTTGAGCTCCACACCGTGATGATTTACATCATATTATTCAAATGAAAATGGGGTCGAAACCGGGGTGTTTACAACCAAAGATCCGAACAGAGCTCAAACAGCAAAAATAAAAATGACCCATACCTTCATGCTAGTCCAAGCTTAGGGCTTGAGACCCCCGTTTCCCAAGGTGCAATAACTCTGCCACCCTATCCTCCATTATGTGAACTCAAAACCCAAAGTCTATAGTTTATGCCACCCCAAAAAGTAGTACAACAAATGTCCACCATACAAATCATAAACCCCAACATTGGCATCATAGACTTAGGACCAAGCAATAATTCATGGCATATGTAATATGCCATGAATGGCTTACCATGTGCATTCAGCATTATATACCAAGACCTTAATAAACATTGGGCTACAATTTAATATATTAAGCTCTATACAATATGACATACACCATATAAATGTTAAGTGTGTACTCAAACTAAATCAAGGTCATAAGACCATAAATAATAATGGTAACCAGTGCAAACATAGGCTTAATAACACCCAGCCTTGAGTAAACAACAACTAACGACCGTAATAATAATCACTAAGATAGGATTGTAGGTATGTTCATAATCCAAGGTGTGAGGTAGTGAGAATAGGTAGTATGACTTTATTTCATCGTTATAGTTAGTTTTTCGTCATCAAGTGCACCTACACAAAACAAAGAAAGAAATGAGTTAGTTCAATAATAACTAAGTAATCCCTGTAGTGACAAGTAAAATCAGTTACCTTCCAGGTGTTTCTACAAGAGATACAAGTTCCGCCACTCCACCCCTTGACAATACAAGTTAAGTTAGGTCCATTCATAAAAACAATAATCAAACAATATAACCAATAAGTAATCAAATAACAGTACACACATACATGTAAATATAGGATAAGAAGTATTTAATCGATATCATAACCATCTAACTCAAATACAAGGAACATAACGCAACATAGAATTACACTAATAACCACATCAGGGAAAACGTCTAGAAGAGGGTAAGAACAAGGCACAACAATACAGTGCAGTGAAACAAAGTACGACACATTCCACATAAGTTAAGATAATGTCCACTTTAGGTAGTATTTGACTAGCCTAATAAAAAAAAAATCAAATTTTGGGGACATTACACTAGTCGAAATGGATTCGTAACTGACAACTTTTTACTGATGGTGCAATATTCCCATAATATTGTATGGATTCTTTGATCCCAATCATCTCTTTGCATATTACATATCTCAGTCAATGTGTTCTCCATGATCTTATTGAAGACATCGACAACACGATTTTCTTGTGGATGATATGTCATCATCTTTTAGTGTTGGATATGGAATTATTCAGTTAATGCATTGATCAATTGATTTAAATCGTTTGTACCTTGATCACTTATAAAAATATTGCGACATCCAAATCTTGTCACGACATTGTCAAACAAAAATATGGTATTGGTTGTAATGGTACAATCCTTGACTGACCTTGATTCATTCCATTTATTCAAGTAATCTATCGCAATGATAATGTATCATGTGCTTGTTCTTTTATCTCATGGATTAATAGGGATAAAAAAATCAACAACACATTTTTTGAATGCCTGTATAGTTATATGAGGTACTAACGACATTTCATCTCGTCACGATGGCTTTTCACTTCTTTGTCATATATCACAGCTGCGACAATATTCTCAAGCATCTGCATGTAGAGTAGGCCACCACAATCCTTCTTGTGAAATATTGCGCATAGTATCTTTTATGGCATAATTTCCTCCTGGGATACCAGCATGTGCCTCATTCAATATCATTGGTCTCTCTTGCTCCAAAACATAGCAATGAACAATTTCATCCAATCCCATTTTTTATAAATTTCCAACAATTATTTGGAAATCTACAGCGCTAATGACTAACTATTTCTTCTGCGCATAGTGAATCTGGATGGTACAAATCCCATGCTCAATAATTGTATAATATCTTTGTAATGGACATCAAACATATTAACTGCAAATAATTTTGCATCAAGAATGCTATATTTGAAATTACCAGGATCTTCTCTACTTTCTAGTCATGACAAATGGTCGGGTCCTGAATTCAATCGATCGAGTTTAACTATGCTCTCGAAATCAAATTCTTGGAAGAGGAGAAAACATCGACAGATCTGCCCACCCCCCCCCCCAATAGTATCTTATTGACCAAGTATTTCAACACTAAATAGGCTATGAACATCTTGAAATGTCCAACCAAGAGATAGTGTCTAAATGTTTGAAGCGGATACACCATAGTTATTCCCTCATGCTCTGTTACGGTATATCTCTTCTCTGTTGTTGACCACTTTTTTCTAGCAAAGACAATAGGATGATCAATAGAACCTTTGTCAGGTTTTGTAAGTACAACGATGAGTGAGACAAACAATGCATTGAAATGTACATGAAACTCCTTCTTCCAATCTAGAAAAACTAGTATGGGACTTCTAACCATCTTATTCTTTAGGAGATCCAAACTCTCTTGGAATTGTCCCATCCACTGAAACTCAACATCCTTCTTTAACAATTTATCCATGGGAGCAGTCACCTCTACATATCCTTTGATAAATTTTCGATAATACTATGTGTTTGTGCCAGAAATTGTTCCTAAGGCTAGGGGAACAAGCCAACACAATCTCAAGAGAAAAACTCAATTCAAACTAGGGTTTAGGGTTTTGTTTATGTGTTTTGGTTGTAAATTTCAAGATCATGCAGGGAATACATTCAGTAAATAAGCAACAACTAAATCAAACACATATAACTGATAAAGATGCATGTATATCACAAAAATCCAACAAACAGCCTGTATTGAAGTTCACACATAATGGACAAGCAACACCAGAAAATACACATTAACCAGCACTGAATTTGTCAATTAAGAAGCTAAACAAGCTTACAATAAAGCCAACACAGACCAAATGAAGGGGAAAGAGTCATATATTCATAGTTTCATCAGTAAATGTATATAAGAGTACAGTACCTATCACTGAATAAGTCTGAAATTATAATCAGCTAGCAGACCTCCTGATGCTCCCAAAAAAAATCTTGAACCTTTACAATGACTTCCTAACTCTTCTAAATAGACCCCCATCTCAAAATCAGTTAGGTTTCTCTTTCTAACTGCTCCTATCGAGTCACTAATCAGGAAAAGTAAAAAGTTACTTTTACAAAATTACATGGTTTGCTAAAAATAGCAAATGCTTAACCAAAAACAAAATATTTATCTTAAAGAACCACTAACTACAAACTGCCTCAGATCTCCTTCGCTGCCTCCACAAGAAGAGATATACCATCTAGACCTCGAGCCCTTTTCTTAGCTCTTTTATCCTTTTTCTCTATAGCAGTTATCCTTTTTTGCAAGTCTTCATTTTCCTGTTGTAGGTGATCAACAGTCTTCTCCAGCTTTGCACAGTACCTGTCAGCAACTCTTTTCCTGCTAAGGACTTCTTTAGAAACTTCTGACAGCTCCAAAAAATGCTTATGCATATCCTGCAACTTCGCTACCAGCCCTTTATTAACTTTGAATAATCCATCATTCGTTTCTTGCAGGTGCTTCATGTGTTTCCTGTATCTCTGAATACTTTCCTGTACATTCTCTTCATCAAAATTTGGGATCTCTGATATATTGTCCTCTTGCATTAAAAGATCTGAAAAATCATCATGAACAACTGATTCTACTAAATATCCTGCTTTCCTGAGAATATCTTGATCCTCTTCATCCAATTTATGATCTCCAAAAGCATCTGCCTTTGCTGTATCTTCTTCTTGCTGCTTGGTAAGTCTAGCTTTAATTTCAGTAATTATTTCAAATAATTCAGACCTAGGCTGTTCATTTTCTCCTACTAACTGTGGTCTTTTTGTCTCTGCAGGTTGGGAAGAGGAGGAAGGCTTGACAGTTCTCTTTCCCTTACCTTTACTGCTCTTTTCAACCATTTCTGTTTTTTCACTAGAGGAAGAACTAATCACCACAGCTTCCTGTTTGGACTCTAGTTTAGGGTTAAGCAGCTTTTTCATGTTCCATCTCAGCTTGTTAGTAGGTCTGGTTTGAGGCCTTTGGTATGACCTTCTGTATGAAGCTACCTTCTTCTTTTTCTTTTTCTTAGACTTGTCTGATTTTACCCTTGAGGTAGTAAAGTCTCCACATGCTTCTGTACTTGGCTCTGTCTCAAAAATCTGTTGCTCATCTTCCAGTAAATAACCTTCATCTTCAGATAGTATGGTAAGAGGGCTCCTTGCTTTAGTTTGTAATTCCTCTTCATGAGTAGCAGCTCCTTCTATATCAACAGTCCTAGTTTGCTCAGAATGTGCTACTGGTGGTGATTTCAAACAAGGTTGTACATCTTCACCTGCAAACAATGAGTACTTGGCTTTAGGGTACTCTGAAACCACTTTGAGCTGAGTGTCATCCTTCACCTGTTTTGCTACCTGCTCTGTCACCTTCTTGGCTTTGACCTCATCTTTACTTGTAGATTTGACTGAGTGACCTAGCTTTTTGATCATAACCTTCCCCTTATCAGTCTGTCTCTTTGGTTGCTGATCTTCTTTTTGAGGATGAACATCTGACCAAAACAAAAAGAAATCCCAAGTCCTTCCCTCATGCTGCAACACTGTGGTGATGATCAATTTAATGAGACCATGGTGAAAAAGTGACTGGGAAGTGTGATCATCCTGTGGCTTTATTTTACTTGACATCTTCTGCAGGCTTTTTAAGAAAAAGAAGGGCAAGTTCATTTTTGAAACTCCTATTATGTGCTATAGGAACCTGAAGTGGTATTTAAAGACAAATGAATATCTTCCTTCATAGGTCACATAACTTTGAAGAATCCTTAAAGGCTCAATCCACTCCTTCCTGAAATTTTGAATGAGGATACCCTTGCTCCAGTCAAGAATCACATTAGGCAATAAGTATCTTTGGGGTTCAAACTCAAAAGGTGATTTTTTAAACCAGTGATCTCCCTCATTGCTGATTTCAGTAGCTTCTGCTATTAACTCCACAGTTAGCTTGAATTTCAAAGCATCCATTATGATCATATCTTCCTTAAGTCCCTTGGCAAACTTGCGGGACACCTGAGCATTGAAACCATCAATCTTCTTGAAAAACTTCAACCAACCTGCCTGCTGAAATAGTTCTGCACAGTCCGGAAGTTTCTGAACCCAGGTTAGGTCTATGGGCTCAGCCCTGTTGACCTTTCCACTTTTTCCCATATTCTCCTTTCAGCAGATAGAAACAGTCTGACTTGAGGTTTCAGAAATGTTTTAAAATTGGTTTGCTGTTATTTGAACTCTTTTCAATTTGCTATGTACTCCTGTACAGGCCTGCAATGTCAGTTTTCCCTTGTCTCAACCATACCATTAGGTTTCTGATAGATACACTGTGAGATCAGATCAAACATAACTAAAAACTGTCATATGAACAATAGGCTCTGCTTAAACTTCAAACTGCTCCACCAGGCATAATGTGGCATTGTTTTAGAATATCAGTCACTCAAATTCCTCGTTTTAGGGTTTAGGAAAAACAATATGATGTGTCTTCAAACATAAACTCCATCCTTATTACAAATTGGTTTGAAACATTCAAAATAGCACTGCAATGTCCAGAATATTCAATACCATGGAAAACTGTCAGTAAATATGACTATTTTATATCACTGTTTCACTTAAATCTCTGCATCAAAACAGCACCAAAACAGCTTTAATCCTCAAATCTAAATCTTCCACTGCTTCAGCTTTTACAAAAGTGACCTCAATCATATGCTTATCAAACCAGTCGGAGGCTATTTGTATGAGAAAATGGAAGAGCACCAATGTTTGCAATATGTTCACCCTAGCCACAAAATGTCATCAAATCCTGGTACATTAAAGCCAACCTGTCCTCCATGCACTTGATCATTGTTTTTCAAGCGAGTGATTTCACCAGTCATGACAATTCCAACAGCTTTTCAAACCACTTGAATAAATCACAAAACACCCTCTGTGTGAAACATGAGCATAACCAGCCAATCTATAAATCTTCTACATGTTGTTTCCTGCAATTTCTGGTTTATACTGGCATTAGGTCAGAGACAAACTCCATTCATTTAGCTCATTACAATCACCTTGCATCATCACCAGAGTTTCGAATGTATGGGAGGACAAATTATATACTATCTTTGTTCAAACAGTGACTAAAATCTCACAGGCTGCATGCTTTAAGTTCAAGGCCTCTTTGCTGCTCTGTTCCTTCATATACTTCATAATGTCTTCTGCTAACTATTTCTGTGGTGGGAAGTTTATTTCATGTCCCATTCTATCATCTTAAACAGGAAATTTCTCCAGATAAACACGCAGCAAGGAAAACCCAAATTTTTGAGTTATAAGGGTTTGTATCGAAGCACCTACCAATTTCTCAACTGTCGTGGCTTAAAGCTCTGTTTTAAGCTAGCAACGGTCTCTCCTCAGGTATACAAGTGTCTCCATATCATCTTCTTCACCACAAACGAGAGAATTAAGATGCCCTAATTTTCTGAATGCTGTCTTCTCTTCACAGGAACACGATCCACTTCTTTAGCATTTTGACTCTTCTCCACGAACTCTTTTCCTCTATAATAATGCATGTAGAACAAGAAACTTGACAGTTTAGCCGAGATTTGCTGGTCTTGTCCAACTGATTCCACGTTTTTAGCAATGATGAATTTGCTTTGGCTGCGTGACTGATAACTGCTAAAATACGTGTCTAAACTGCAGTCACACGTGTTAAAACACCTTGCAAAATACAATCAATCACTTCCAGACGAAACCCATGATGAAAATTTGCAAAAATATTGGAAAAACAAAGGGCTGCCATATTCTTGTAGCGCGCCCTTTGTTAAAATTTCCACCAGCGCTACAAGAATAATTGCTAAACCAAATTTTCATAGTTTTGCAACTTTTTGCCAATTTGTCGAATGTTTTGAAAGCTGCTAGGTTTAGAAAATAGGTTTAACTAGTCTCTCAACACATTAATGAATCAACCTTTGAACATAAGACCTTCTTTACCCCTTTTAAAACATAAAAAGACCATCAAAAATCAAATAAAATCTAAAAAGATTGTGTTCAAAACCTATTCAATCAGCAATAAAACTTCTAAGGAGACCAAAACTGAAAATTAAAACCAAAAAATTAACTGAGGTAGATTGAAAAACAAACCAAAACTGGAGAAAATAAACCAAAAATTGAAGGAAAAATTTACTGACTCAACACTATGTATGTCCCAAATTCATTCTAGACTATTTTAGTGTCGTAGGTGGTGGTAGGTCGATGATGATCACAATTTTTGAAGGATCAACCAAGATTCCATCGCGACAAATCACCTGAACCAAAATAATTTCGAAAGGGGCATAAAAAAATACACTTATTGAGGTTCATAGAAATATGATACTATCAATATCATTTCAAGGCTCTCAATATGATCTTTAATGAGTCCAAATACTATCAAGTCATCAAAATAGACTTCAAGAAACTTATGAATAAATTATTTGAAAGCAGCCATGACTATCCTAAAAATATAGCAGGTGCATTATTGAGTCCAAAGGGCATCACTGTATACTGGAAACATCCCCACTCCATCACAAAGGTTGTTTCCCAGATGGAAACATCCTAGGATAGAAATTGCAGCAAAAGAGGATTTGCAATGTCCATATTGATTGCTTTTGTTTCCCAGATGAAGCCCAGAAGTTTCACCCTTTGTCTCTAACTAACTTTGTTGGCACTAACTTTACTATTACTCACGAACTCTTTACCCAGACTTTTCACTGTTATAGAGGAATCGAGCAAGCTCAAATCACTTTCAGCCTAGAAATAGACATTACCGAACTGTCATGTACATATCTAGACACAAGATTCATAGGGTTTACTCTTTACTAAGGGGCTCTCTTACCTTCAGACTCCCTACGACCTTTGAAACTAATCAAGCACATCTATTGTGTCTATGACCTATTTAAAAATGTAAGTTCAGAGTGTTTGGAAGAGTGCTGGAAACATTGTTTCACCCACCAGTAACCAGACTGGATATTTGGGTAGATGGATTTTGAAGTGGTTTATCTTAACATGTTTATTGGTTAGTCACTTGTAGATTAGTCTTCTAAGACATATTTTCTGTTCTTGGAATGTATCACCTGGTGTCATGTTATGCTTGAAGTGAGGACTGTATGGAATAACTGAACAGAAGGACTGTATGGAATAACTGAACAAATGAACATTTCTGCTTGACTTCTCTAAACTTCGAAGATGGATTCTCCAGAGAATAATAACTACATCATTTAATAGGGTCAGTTGAAGGCCATGTGATAACTCTTAAACTTCTTTACAGTTGGCTGGAAGGTTAAGCATTTGTGATGAATATGGTTATGTACATGTCAAACTTACACTAGAGAGGAGAACTTAAACTCCTGCATATTTGAGATCCAAGCTGAACTCAGATACATTGTAAGTACATAAATTTTGTTGGAATGTGTATTGGGTATACTATGATAATCTGGTTGCTTTATATAGCCATGATGCTACCCATGCAATCTCGTCCTGCATGTTTCCCAATTACTATTGATAATAATAAGGAAATCACTCATTTTGTACTTCAAATAATGGAATGTTAGTACAATTTATGTCTGGAATGTTGGTACAATTTATGTATGGAATAAATTGCCATTTATAGTCATGTAGTAATATACATAATAGCTAGAGTAAGAGTAGTAGAAAGGGAATTCTTACTTATATGTTCCGCGGTACTAGTCAGCAAAATAAAAAAGCTGCAATAAAATACACGAATCCATTAAAAATCAATCTTCAATTGTAAGAAAAACAGTTGGAATTTAAGCATTCTAAAGCATTGATAATCAAATTGAAAGGTGGTTTCCCATTATAACTGGAAAAAAGACAAAAAACAAAACAAAAATCAAAATGTGTTTAACGTGTATGGTACAGACGGAGTTATGAAAAAATCATAATCTTATACTGATTTAGCTCTGTGGAGAAGGCTTCGGGGATAAGGATTTCCAATGGCTACAAATACAATGGAGGAAGCAACCAATGGAACCACCTACTGGGACTCAGCTGTAGCTGGAGGCATCTTCAATTTTCCTAATCTCATCTTGGCTGGAGATCTAAACTTCACTATCTCTGATCTTGAGATCTGGGGTGACCATGCTCGTATGGATCATCTCTCTCTATACTTTGCACAACTACTGGAATCTATGAATATGGTAGATCTATCTCCCACCAATATTGGGCCTACTTGGAGAAATGGCAGAGTAGGACCTGAGGGTGTTAGCAAAAGACTTGACAGATTTCTCGCATCTATACATTTGATTTCGACCCTAGGTAGCTATCACTCTTGGACTCAGCCTTCCGAAATCTCTGACCACTACCTAGTGTGTCTTGAATGGAATTTCAGTTTGAAGTGTCATCTGTATCCTTTTAAATTCAATCAAGCCTGGCTCCTCGAAATGATTTTGATGCTTTGGTATCCTCGTCGTGGAAGGTACCTGTGTTATAATTTCATCATTAAGCTAGCATTATATTAGGATCTTTAATTGAGAGAATAACAAGCACACCAATCAAACAAAAGAGACAATGAATAGAGTGTTTATCCTCAGGGAAACCATAAATGGTGAAAACCTCGCAACTTCCTCAGAGATAGAATCAACACCAAAAGTAGAACCCAAAATAGTAAGTGATCTCCCGACAGCAGTAACCTTCTTTCTATCTAGCCCCAATGTCTTCTCCTTCCTCAACTATGCGCTACACTTGAGTGTGTATGAGATGTGTGCTAAATAGAGAGTCCAACTCTCTATTTATACTAATCCTGACATGACTAAAACCCTACTAGGGCCGAACTCACTAGGAGAGTCTAATAACCCTAGTGCCCCGGAACTACGGGGACTTTAACCCTTCAACAATAGGAGGGTTACCCACAATGACTTAACATGACTTGTTTACATTATAGATCTTCCCAATAGGAACATAGGGGCATGACATGTCTCAAGTACATCCCGGAATAAACTTCAGGTTAAAATATATAATAAATACAAGTGAAATACATTCCGAAGTTACATATACATCAACAATCCCTCTTAACTAGGAAGGTATTCTTTCGACGCAATTTTCAGCACAAGTCTTCTTCTCTGTATCTTCTAGATCATCATCGAGTCCTCGTCATCTTCAAGTCTTCTTCATCTTCAAGTCATCTTCATCATCGGATCTGGATCATCACTGGATATCATCACCGGATCTAGATCATCACTCAATCTGGATCATCACTGGATCATCACTCAATCTGGATCATCACTGCTGGATCACCATCACTAGTTCTTGATCATCATCATTTAATCTGGATCATCACTGGGTCATCATCACGGGTGCTATCTCTTGATTCTTCTTGTCATAGGAATCTCTACAAAGCTAGCCCTTTTTCATGCTGGATGTACATCTACATAGCCAGTCTTTTTTCATACTAGATGTATCATCACAGAGCTAGTCATTTTTCATACTAGATGTGGAACACACACAGAGCCAGTCCTTTTTCATATTGGATGACTCTTCATAGAGCTATTCCTTTTTCATACTAGATGTGGAACACGCTCAGAGCTAGTCCTTTTTCATACTAGATGAGTCTTCACAGAGCTAGTCCTTTTTCATAATAGATGTGGCACACACTCAGAGCTAGCCCTTTTTCATACTAGATGAGTCTTCACAGAGCTAGTCCTTTTTCATACTAGATGTGGCACACACTTAGAGCTAGTCCTTTTTCATCCTAGATGAGTCTTCACAGAGCTAGTCCTTTTTCATACTAGATGTGGCACACACTCAAAGCTAGTCCTTTTCACAATAGATGAGACTTCACAGAGCCAATCCTTTTTCATATTGGATGTGGCATCTACACAGGGCTAGTTCTTTTTCACACTAGATGTGTCTTCACAGAGCCAACCCTTTTTCATGCTGGATGTGGCATCCACACAAAGCTAGTCCTTTTTCATACTAGATGTGTCTTCACAGAGCCAGTCCTTTTTCATACTGGATGTGGCATCTACATACACCTGACAATGGAAGGAACCAATCCTCTCACCATGTCACAGCTCTTACATCCGACCATGGAAGGAACCCATCCTCTCACCATGTCAAAATGGAACAACACTTATATCTGACCATGGAAGGAACCAATCCTTTCACCATGTCAGAATGGAAAAACACTTACATCTAACAATGGAAGGAACCAATCCCCTCACCATGTCAGAAGGGATCAGCACGGACACATCACTTCCTCTTGGGAGGAATCTCGATCTGGGGAACACCAAGCTTCTCTTTGAAGTACTCAAACTTCACCCTAGCCAATGAATTAGTCAACACGTCAGTTATATGTTCGTGCGTCACAACATACTGGAGCTTCACTGCTCCTCTCTGCACCGTATCCTTGATATAGTGATACTTGATCTTGATATGCTTCGAATTGTCATGGAATACTGGATTCTCTGACAACTTTACACAACTCTGGTTGTCACAGTATATACAAGTAGCATCTAACTAGAGATCAAATAAATCAGACAGTAGCTTCCTCAGCCATACTGCCTCACAACTAGCTAAACAAGTTGCGACATACTTTGCTTCAGTTGTACTCAGTGCCACATAGGATTGCTTCCTGCTAAACCACGAGTTCACACTTGATCCCATACTGAAGCAACACCCTAAAGTACTCTTCCTATCGATGGCACTGCTTGCCCAATCTGAATCAACATAACCCTCTAGGTTAATCTTTTGATCAGTCTTATACTTGAGCCCATAATCAACCGTACCCTTTAGGTACCTCAGAATGTGCTTTGCAGCAGTCAAGTGAACATGTCTCGGATCTGTCAAATATTGGCTGAAGGTGTTCACAGCAAAGCAAATATCTGGTCTCGTGTTTGTTAGGTACATCAAGGACCCAATCATCTGATGATACATCGTGGCATCAACTATCTTTGATGAAGTATCACTCAATAGCTTCAGGTTCGATGCCATAGGTGTGGTTAATTCTTTACAGTCCATCATCCCAAATCTCTTCAGGATCTCTACTGCATACTTCCCTTGTCCCAGGAAGATTCCATCTGTAGTCTGCCACACCTCCATACCTAGAAAATAATGCATCATACCCAAGTCCTTCATTTCGAACTTGGAAGCAAGCTTTCTCTTCATATCAGCAATCAACCCATCCATACCTGTCACAAATAGATCATCTACATATAGTAGAAGCATCACTGGGTTGCCATCTTCAACCTTGTAGTAAAGGTTGGAATTTGCTTTACTCTTGGTAAAGCCCAAACTGGATAGAAAGCTGTCAATTCTGACGTACCATGTCTTGGGTGCCTGTTTCAAACCGTACAGGGATTTCTTTAGTCTACACACATGAGACTCCCTGTCATGTGTCTCAAAACCGAGCTGCTACTCCACATACACTTCCTCTTCCACCACACCATTCAAAAAAGCAGTCTTGAAATCCATTTGGTGTATCTTCCATTTCATCACTGCAACCAAAGTAAGTACCGATCTAATGGAAGTGTATCTGGCTATAGGTGCAAAGGTTTTTTCATAGTCTATTCCTTCTTTCTGTGAGAACCCACGCACAACAATATTGCCTTATATTTCTCTATGCTATTGTCTACAGCATGCTTGATCTTGTAGATCCATTTGGAAGTTACAACTGACTTCCCTTCTGGTCTTGGGACAACATCCCAAACATCATTCTTCATGATCGATTGATACTCTTCGATCATCGCATCCTTCCATTCTTTTCGTTCTGCCACTTCTTCATATTTGGAAGGTTCTTTATCAATAAAATCACATAGTAAAACTACATAACTGGAACAGGATCTGGTCCTCTTTCTTTCTATAAGATTCTCTTTTGGAACCCCATATCTTTCCGCACCTTGGATAATCTCTCATACCCAAGCAAGTTTCCTCTTGTGAGGATTCTTCTCCTGTGGTGGATCTACAGGTCTTTGTGGTTCTTCAAATTATCGATCTTATTCTTGAGTTTCTTTATTCATGATTGAATCATGAATTCTGGGAGCTTCTGCTTCTTCAGGTTCTTCAGCAGGTTTCTTTTTGGATTAGATGTAGGCTGAATCTTCGTCAAATGTTACATCTGTGCTAATGTCAATATTATTGAGCCCTGGGAAGTATATTCTGTAATCCTTCGAGCTTTCAAAGTATCCCACAAATATACCATTCTTTCCTTAAGGATCTAGTTTTGTCCTCTTCTCTTTTGGAATGTGTATGTACAGTGAACAACCGAATATTCTGAGATGGCTGACTTCTGGTATCTTGCTGGAGAATACTTCTTCATGAGTCTTGTTCTCGAGTACTCTGTGTGGAGTACTGTTCTGTACATACACTACTGTTTTGACTGCTTGTGCCCAAATATGCATAGGAAGATCTTGATCATGAAGCATTGCTCTTGCAGCTTCCATGATAGTTCTATTCTTCCTTTCTGCAATCCCATTCTGTTGTGGATTATAAGGGGTGGACAACTCCCTCTTAATCCCTGATTCTTTACATAGTTCCTTGAACTCATTCGAAGTGAATTCTTCGCCATTGTCTGATCGAAAGGTCTTGATCTTCTTTTTCAGTGTGGTTCTTGATCAAGGCTTTGAATTCCTTGAACTTGCTGAAAACTTCATCCTTATTCTTCATGAAGTAGATCCATGTCTTCCTAGAAAAGTCATCAATAAAAGAAACATAGTACACATACCCACTTAGTGAGCTTGATGACATTGGTCTGCATACATTGGAGTGGATGATTTCCAAGATTCCTTTTGCTTTGCTTTCACTACTTGGAAATGTCTTCTTTGTGTTCTTTCCTTTCGCACATCCTTTGCAGACCCCTTCATGTTTTGCTTGAATTTCTGGAAGACCTTCAACAGCTTCGCTTGCAAGTGGTAGTGCTCTGTAATGCACATGTGCAATCCTTCTATGCCAAAGTTCATTTGGTTCTACTGAGTCATGAACCAAATCTTTTTCTGGTTGGCCCTTCAGCTTGTATAGGCCTCCTTATTGTTCCCCAATCACTATTGCATCATCAAAAGTCTTTCCCTTTGGCCACATAAGAACTTGGCCATCTACAAAAGCAACCCTCATTCCTTTTGCATCCAATGAAAATATGGAGAGGAGGTTCTTCTTTAGTCCTGGAACAAATAATACATTCTTCATCTTCATAGACTTTCCAGAGTCTAGTATATAGGAGGATTCACCACTACCTTTTATTGGATACTGGTAGTCATCCACAAGTTTCACCTTGTGAGGTGACTCACTGTTCAGATAGCTTCACAAATGATTCTTTGAATCCTGTCATATGCTTGGAAGCACCACTGTCTATGAGCCAGTCGTTGCTTCCATGTGAAAATAGTTCCCGTAAGAGTGGAGATCAACACATATTCTTCATCACTTGAAGAATCACTTTCTTGTCTGATTCTCTTTGTGGAAGGTTCATCATCCTCTGTAGCATGGGCATGATGTATTCTCGTGTTTTCCTTCTTCTTCTTTAAGTTCCCTTTATTAGGGCAGAATCTGGATATGTGACCTTTCTCATCACATGTGTAATATCTAATGGTAGACAGATCTCTTTTAGGATGTGAGGTCTTACCTTTGGAGTGATGATGGTTCCTTCTGGTTCTCTTGGAGTGAATAGTGAGAGCTTGATCTTCATTTCCCATCTTCTCTTCTCGAGCTGCTATTCGAGCTTGTTCTTGAGAGCATTCTTCCCATGGTCTGCTGAACTTGACTAACTTCTTCCTGGCACAGATCCCTTGAATGAAAGAGTCCCATGATCTAGGGAGACCATTCAATGTGGTCATCACAATCTCTGCATTTTCCACTTCTTCATCTACTAATTCCAGCGGTTCCTTGATCTGAGATCCCCTTGTAAAGTAAGACTGAATAGTCTCAGCATTCTGGATCTTTGCATTCTTCAATTGGTTTCTCAGAGTCATCTTCCTGTTTATGTTCTTCCCTTCAAACAATTTGGTTAGGGCATCAAACATAGCTTTAGGTGTCTTGAGGGAGGACACCTGTGGTATGAAGTGATCCTTGATTGAATCAACAATGATTCTCTTTTCCATAACCAACTTATTCTTATGTAAGGCCTTAGCCTCATCTCCCTCTGGAACTAGAACCTCCTCATTGATATAGGAGTCCAACTCATTTTCTTCCAGGACCAGGGAGATCCTATACTTCCAGGCTCAGAAGTTATCAACTCCCTCAAGCTTTTCATCAAGATTGGTATGATGAGACATGTTAACTGAGAACCTCAAATGGAAATACAAAATATTTAGATATTACCAGGTCAAGATGTCGGATCTGGATTTGGAGCTGAAATCCTGTAGTGCTGCTTCAGTAGCAAATTAGGGTTTTTCTTTTCTAGAGTTCTGTCCAACCAAATGCTTTGAATTTGATCCCTAACTTCGATTTTGGGGAGGAGATCAATCCATGCCTGGGATCACTAAAAAAATCCTCTTCTATGGAAAGCCCTAATTTCTGGCAGTAGTGTCGGGTCCAAAACTAAAAAACCTCAGAATTGGATTTTGCTTCGACAGAAAGATGCGCCCTAAGGAGGAGAGTTATTCCACCTTACTTTTGCTGAAAATCTATGGAGGAAGGTCCACAAACTAGGAAGCCCTAGTTCCCGCAGCTACAAAGTGTCTTCTTCTCAGGTTAGATCCGATACCATGTTAGAATTTCATCATTAAGCTAGCATTATATTAGGATCTTTAACTGAGAGAATAACAAGCACATCAATCAAACATAAGAGACAATGAACACAGTGTTTATCCTTGGGGAAACCATAAATGGTAAAAACCATGCAACTTCCTCAGAGATATAATCAGCACCAAAAGTAGAACCCAAAACAGTAAATGATCTCCCTAAAGCAGTAACCTTCTTTCTATCTATCCCCAGTGTCTTCTCCTTCCTCAACTATGCGCTACACTTGAGTGTGTATGAGATGTGTGCTAAATAGATATTCCAGCTCTCTATTTATACTAATCCCAACATGACTAAAACCCTACTAGGGCCGACCTCACTAGGAGAGTCTAATAAACCCAGTGCCCCGAAACTGTGGCGACTTTAACCCTTACACAATAGGAGGGTTACCCACAATGACTTGACATGACTTGTTTACATTATAGATCTTCCCGATAGGAACATCGGGGCATGACATGACTCAAGTACATCCTGGAATAAACATCGGGTTACAATATATAAGAAATACAAGTGAAATACATTCTGAAGTTACATATACATCAACAACCTGCTCCCCCTACTGGTCCCATGTTTGATTTCAGCTTTAAGCTGTAGAGACTAAAAAATTATGTTAAGACTTGGGAAAAAAAGAAAAGCACTTTGAGATCAAAGGAGATCTCTAAGATTGACCGAGCCATCCTTACTCTCATTTCTTCCCATCACTCTGGTATAATCTCTGATGAGGCTTCTTCCTCACTTGTAGTCTTGAAAAGTAGGAAGGAATCCTTGCTTTCACATTAGATCCTCACCTGGAAGCTCAAAGGTAGAGTTGATTGGATTCAGGAAGGTGATGCCAATACCAAATTTTTCACTCGTTTTCTTCTGCTAGGATTAACTCTAAAGCTATCTAGGCACTGTTGGCAGCTAGCAACAACCTCTTCATTTCTCAATAAGATGAAGAGTGATCATCTCTTTCTATGATTCATCATTTCAAAATTATGAAAGAGAACCTTCAGAATCTTTGATTCTGAAGGTACTCTCAATCAAAGGAGAATGATATGATGTTTCTAGAGTTGGCGAAAACATGCTCATAAACTTGGCCTTTAACAACTGTCAGTTAGTTTCATAAATTTTCATGAATTTATTTAAATCATTAAGATAAATTTATGTGACCGAAAAAATTTGAAATAATGTGCCAAGAGAAATCAATAAAATACATCTCGTGGTTGTTTAAAACCTAGATAAGAGTAAGGTATTAATAATCCTAAGTTCATAGAACTTATGGTGACTTTTAAAAGTTTGTATATTCTATATAATACCTTACTATGGTTTTTGTAAATATTATAATTAATGAATAAAGTAATTTTCATATAGGAAGGCTTTATATATGATAGTTTTTCAAATCCTATCAATATAATGTTGGATACTTATCAATAGGATGTTTGTTAGGTTTAAACTTTGTATATACGTAGCATAGATATAAAACCAAGCCATGTTAACATTAGAGTTTTCGATTTCATCACCTTGTATGCCACCACTTACCACGATTAAACTGAAAATGAATGTTAAGATTGACTGGGTTTACAAGGAGCCATTTGTCAAGTTGATAAATGATTATCACTTAGATCAATGAGTTGGCATAAAACGTGGCTTGTACCTCACAATAAATCGACAACTGTGAGCATATGGAGGCATCGTATTAACAGGTTTAAATACTGACAATCATTTCCAATTAACATCGATGTACTAGTCCATCATGATTGCTATCTGTAATCAATATTTGAAATGATGATCTATCATTCACAATATCTCTGGTTGGCCAATTTAGTGGTATCACTACTAGTCATGATTAAACGTAGATAAACCTGCATGAATCATGATATAACGTGAAGTTGCAGCATGCAACACTGCTAAGGTTTGTCTAAAATGGAAAGGTCTAGAGATATCATATCCGTCGTCAGATTTGAAGCATGCGAAGACTTTCCATCATGTCATATGTGTGGATACCCATTCCCTCTATGTTCACCTCTCCGTTCATTTCAGTTCTAAGCCAGGAGAGCGTAGAAGAAACCATGTCTCCTCTCAACCGTTATGAGATTTTTGGTGCTGAACTTATAGAAGCTGACCAGGAGGTTGCTATGCGATTCGAAAAAATGGGGTGGGGGCATTTCTTTAGAAGTTTCAATGGCCACCATGCAGAGATTACTAAAATGTTTGCCATGAATTTTAACGATGACAGGGTGCAAATTGGGGGTTTTGAGTTTATTATCAATGAAGATAAGATTGCTGAAGCCACTAAGCTTCTGTAGGTTGGGGAACGCTGGTTTAAAGGCAGCATGGTGAATAAAAAGAAATGTTTAGCTCTGTTGCTGCCATTGCCGGATGATGTTTCACTGAAGGTGGGCATTCCTGTTAAATTTCTGAATCCCGAATGGAGAGTTTACTACGAGATATTGGTAAGGTACGTGTCCTGTGATGGACGTTACTCCCATTTGCACTTATACCATTTACGATTGCTATTAGCATTATGGGGTTGCAAACTTAATTTGCCCTTCTATTTATGGCAAATTTTAAAGAAAATGTCATAGATTGTTAGAAATTTTAGTAACCCCGACAGGAGCCTGTTCCACCACGGGTTAATAAAAATTATAATTCAACACCAATTATCTGCAAATGGCAAGTCTTGGGATAGTTTTTTAGTCGACTGTCAGTTGGGGCCGATGCAGTATTGGCCGAACCCCTCTCCACGAATTCGTAAGAAACGAAAAGTTGTAAAATCGGAGGTCAATGACACTCCTGAAACTATATTTGAGGGAAAAGGATTTGGGGAAGTCAGTCCACCTGTTAATGATGGGACTAATAAGAATGATGACAGGGATTCAGTCCCTTGCAATACTAAAGAAGTCTTGGATCAACCCTTATCTGGTAAAGGCGATAGCACCCCTGCAGAAGTAGAAGAAAGATTAACCAAAGGTAAAAATGATAATGATGTTGAACGTGAAAACCTATTTGAAACAAATAAACCTGATAAAAATAGCAAGGAATCTATGCATAGATTAGATCACCTCACTCAGATTTGTTGGGATAAGGAAGGACTTGGTTTTGAAAATCTATCGTTTTCAAGAAGGGTTACGAGGAGCATGCACAGTATCCATGCGATTGCGGGTAATGTGGTTAATCAACAGGCTTCTAAACCTGCAGTTGTCAATATTGGGGATGACATCCCGTCATATATCCCTAATACAATGAATGTAAATACTCATGCTTTCGTACAGGGAAGTGATGCAAAATCAAGCGAGTCCGAGGGCACTCAACCAGGAATAAACACAAACATTGCAGATCCTGAACTATCATATAGCCAACATTGTGACAGTCCTCATTCTCCTCAGGTAGCCAATGAAGATGAGACTCTGCAACATGTACTAGATAATGCTTACCAGGATAAAATTACAGAGTTTAAGAGTAAACTTAAGCATTGTTTATCCAGTACAGCATTATTAGAAGAGGAGAATAGAACCTTTAGAGGAGAGTTGCTAGAGTGGATTGATAAATGGAAAAAGATGAGCGCTAAGAAGAATCAATACAAAAAATCAAAGAAGTCAATCCTAGGTACTAACCAGTTACTACTTGAACGAATTGAAAAGCAAAACATTAAAATTGTCAGATTAAAGGCTAAACTAGCAGAAGCACGAAGAGTAGTCGCTCTTCAAAATAAAACTTGATGCTTTTTCTCATTTCTTATGTCGCTGCAAAATAGGTAATGATCATTTTGTTTCGCATGCGTGTAAAATCGGAGATTTAACAGGCATGCATTTAAATTTTAAATCTTATTTACCTTTGTTTTAATTGGTTTTGATAAGATGCTTCATTTGAATTAAATGCAGGTGGGTTTATCATCATTCCTTTACAGAATTTCAGGACGGGATTAATGTTCTGGCATGGAGATGTGGTTGTTTGTTACGAGTTGGAGTTTCATCAGTGGACAAGAATCTTCTAAAGTACCTCGACTCAGGCTAGTCGTTTTCTGTTTTATAGTGATAGGTGTGATATAAGAGATTAGATGCCCTTTTTAGTTAGATGGACCCTATAATGTTGCATGCAAAATTAATAGGGAAAACTGAATCGTAGTGTTATATAAGGCAAAGTTTTTGATGAACAAGGGATGGAGTGTTGGAAGAAAAACGTTCTAGAAATATATCCTATTACTGGTGTTATCTCATACTTGAAGTTGAATCTTTGATGTGAATACTACTGGACATCTGCAGACATATACTATTACTGGTATTTTGTTTTTGGGATTATAATATATATATTTCAGCATATTATCTTCTTTGTTTTTATTAACTCAGTGTGCTTTGATATGCTGATGTTTAATTATATCTTTCACTTTATTAGCTCAAGATAGTATTTTGAATGAACATCTCATTATGATTATGTTTATTAGTATTTTTACTATAAACTTGAAATATAATGATATATTCTTCTGTCTGTTTAAAATTTCATTTGTATGTTGACAGTGATTTTTAATAGACATTATCTTAAATTCAAATAACTGTCTTGATAATTAATTATTAATCATTTTCAGAAAGTTAAAATTAACTGTTTATTTGCAGTTATTTTTCAGTTATGTTGTTATATAACAGATTGGCTTATTAATCATGATTTAAATGTGTCTATTTGAATTATTCTTTAGTCTTTCTGTTAATCTTTCACTGATTAATAGTTAATAAAATCTTTAATATGCTCTCAGCTGAGATAGGGGTAAATAGAATAGATAGAATAGTTCAGTTTAAATTTTATTTTTAAGTTTGATTAACAACTGTTAAATCATTTTACGTACTTTACTTAAGTTTTCATATTCAGAAAACTTCCCAAGATCAAAGTCTTTCCTTAAGAAAGCACCCATAGAAAAGTTTAGATAGTTTGATTTAAATATTTAGGTAAAAATAAACATTAGAATAGGTTAGATTTTGCTGGTTTTAAAGTTCTCCTTAAGAGAAAAACTAGCTGGTAGCAGGACCACAACCTGCGAGGTTTTGTTAATTCAAACACACCGGACGCTGCTTTAAGATGATTGTGTGGACAAAACCTCCTTATTGGCCTAGATTCATAAAATCGGGCCAACAAATGGCGCTAGAAGGAGGGCCTGTCAATGAGTAATGGCAGGTGAAACTAATGAAACATTTCCAACCAGCCAACAATCTCCAGAAGTCAGTAGATCACCTTTTATAGAAACTGTTAGGAATATCCTTGAACGTGATCCTGTCACTTCTCCCTTTACTCCCGCACAAAGTGCTCAAACTCTTGAAAAATATAGACATATTCTTACTAGAGCATACGCCAATCAGCTAGGTATTTCTCCAATAGATTATGGTCTCCCTAGACAACAGAGACATAATCCACAATTGACCATAGTTATGCAAGATTTGGAGATAACCGATAGTACTCCCCACCATCAGGTTGAAAGACATCAAAGGCATATTACACAAGCTAATACTACTAGAAGACTAATTGTAGGAGGCGGTTCTGATCAGCCACCTTCTCCTCCTGAGTCACCACCTGATAGTCCAAGACCTTCCAATTCAGGAAGTTCCTCTAGTTCTCAAGGAAGTCCAATGGCAGGAAATGTACCTGTGGGAGGAGGAGGTAATCCTCCACCTAATCCACCCAATCCATAGCTCCCTTGGTTAAGGACAGCTACTGTAGCAGTTCCTGGAATACAGCATCCTTTACCTAAACACTTAGATAAACTCCTCCCTAAGTTTAACCCAGATGACAAAGAACCTGTAGAAGTACATGTTGACAAATTCATGTTGGCTGTTCAAACTATGAACGTTCAGCATGAGGATGTAGTTTGTCAATTTTTTCCTCTGAATTTTGAGGGATGAGCGTCCACTTGGTATTTTTCATTAGTACAAGGATATATCACAAATTGGGGGGAATTTAATAAGGCCTTTCTAGATAAATTCGGGGAAGATAAAACACCCGCTCTTTTAGCCCTAGAGTTATCTAGAATTAAAATGGATCCAAAAGAAAGAATCAAATATTTCAATCAAAGGTTTCTGACTTTAAAAAATAAAATCCCACTTGCTTCTCAACCTTCGAAAGACATAATTATCGAGAATTATACTTCAGCCTTACCCAAGTATTCCGGAATGTTTGTGAAGAGAGCTGGAAAAACAACATTAATAGAAACATTTGAGGAAGCCATTAAAGTGGAAAAGGATTCCATGTCCTATGAACCAGATAGAAGTGGGAAATCTGATTCTTTTCCTCGAAGGAAAACTGAAAAACCCAGTTCAGATAAGGATAAAGCATTCGATGTAGAACAGCTGCAAAACGCTATTTGAACATTAACCAATGAAGTTATAGGGTTAAAAAAGACTAATTCTGAAGCTTCTCCTTCTAGGGGTTATTTCAGAAATCAATTTAGACAAAACCCGAGTGCCAATAATAAGAACACACCACCTAACATAGCTGCAAATGAAGAGATCTTTAATACAATTCGAGTTGTTCTATCTTTTTCTAAAACTCCTTCTAGTCAAGAGATAAATGAAAATGAAGAAAATGAGGAATCAGAAAATGATGAAGAATCAGAAGAACCTCAACAAGTCAACGGTCATTTTTGGGATAGCCTTGTGAAAGAACATGAGAGCAAAATTCCACCTTCAGGACAGCATGCATATAATACTCGTAGTAAAGCATTTGCAAACACTCCCGGTGCTTCAAGTTCTACTACAAATAACGACAACAATAACTCGCAACCAAATAAACAAGCTCAACCCAGTAAGCAGACTCAATCAACCAAACGTACCCAAACCATTCAAAATGCACCTAAATTAGATTTACAATATGATATTATTGAAGATTTAAAGAAGACTCGTGCAAACATCAGTATGTACGATCTTCTTCAAATCTACCCATTGCCTAATAGTCATGTTATAAATCCTGCAGTAAGTTCAATTATTCCTAATACAAAGCAAAATGTTGTTGCAAATAGTTCTAATAATGATCCAACAGCAACTGAAAAGGAAAAGCAACATCCAAGAAAGCTTCGCTGATAGGTAAGAATTCTAAGTCAACTACACCTCCATTCTTACTTACCTTTGAAATTTTCAATAGGAATGTCCACAACTGCATGGTAGATTCCGGAGCCTCCTCCAATGTCATGCCTTTATCTGTCTGCAAGAAATTGAATGGAAAATTTGTCCCATCAAATTCTCAAATAACTCAGTTGGATAGGACAAATGTAAAGGTCGTAGGGGAAATGAAAGATGTCTTAGTTAGGATTGCCTGCAACCCTTCGGTTTATCAAATTATAGATATTGTTGTTGCTGATATCCTAGATGCATATGGGCTGTTCTTAAGTAGGGATTGGTCTCAACAGTTGAACGGTTTCTTTGCCACTGATTGGTCAACATTGTGGTTACCTAAGAACGGAAATTCAAATCAGATTAAGATAAATAGAGAAAGATATATGAAACATACTGTTACAGAACTGCATGATCCTAGCGAACCTGTTTTATTTTCAGATAGCATTATGGGGAATTACCTGTATGAATTGGGGTTTGGTAATTTCAAAGCTGAAAATTTTGACCTGTCTGAAAATAAGCAGCAGTTTGAAATTGGTAATGTGACATCTATTTCTCCTGAATCTTCCCTCAAGGAAACCATTAATGATGTAGATAATATAAATATTGTAAATATCATAGAAAGTAAGGTGATTGTACATAATTCTATGTGGACTCTGTATTTTGATGGTGCGAAATCTAAAGAAGGAGCAGGAGATGGTTGCTTACTGGTGGACCCTCAGGGAAATAAAACCTGTATAGCTTGTAGAATGGAATTTAGTTGTACAAACAATACGGTCGAATATGAAGCTTTAATACAAGGTTTGAAAAAGGAAATTGATTTGGGAATCAAAGAGATAATTGTTTATGGTGATTATGAGATCATTGTTAGACAGGTTCATAACTCCATTCATTGTTTATCTGATCATTTACAGAGTTATCAGAAAGAGGTATGGAACCTTATCTTACATTTTGATGCATTTAACATAAATTCTATTCCTAGAAGTCAAAATCAAGAAGCAGATTTGCTGGCAAATGTAGCCTCAAAGTTAATTCCCTCAGAGAATCTTACTGTAGAAATTCAGGCCAGCAGTAGATTAATTTTACCCACAACAATTATCAATTGATCATGCAAAATTGCTAACAATGGAGACTGAATATGGAGCTGTAACACAAAATTATATTAACTGAGTGTACAATACCCAACCCTATAATAACATAGGTTTCTGAATATATAGAATACATCAAGAGGTCGAATGCATAAGGAGGCATCCAAAACTAGCATAAAGCAGGCTTACTCAAAATAGGCAAATCCCCCATAGGTGTAAAAAGATGATCCCAAATCTGTCATGGAGCTCATGAATTGGCAAGGGCGCATGGGAAAGCTAAAGAGTGGTGGAATGGTAGCTCATACATGCTTTTGCATGGAGAAAAGAGTGGAGGATGAAGAGGACAAAAAACTAGTTCACCTCACCTAGTCTTGCTTTCCTATGTGCCTTAAAACACTGAAAAAGCAGGCAGTAAAGCAGAAAAATTAGATAGGCGCCTAGGAGGCCAGGAATAAAGCAGATTTGATTCCTAAGGCTTTCCTAAGCGCTACATGGGTCAAATATGGCAATTTTGACCTCTATGGATAGGCAATTAGCAACTTGCACAAGGTGGGACACATGAACTAGGAAAATAAGACAGAAATAATTAAATTAATGTCTAAGTGGGTAAACTATGGGTTGATTATTCTAACACCCCCCCTTAAGCCTGACTTTATGAGTAATAAATCAAAAATATAGGGCCTAGCAACAAGGCTTAGTCACCCTTTTACACACTGCAAGTCCATACGACCAAGGAAACACTACTACATTTTGACCAAAAATCCGACAGCCGTCATGTCGGATTTTCGACACTTCCCTGTCGCATGTACGACACTTTGAATTTTTTTTAAGCGTCGGAAACTTGTCGTCGGTTTTCCGACACCTGATTAACCGTCGGTTAAGCGACACCTAAGTAACCATCGGTTAAAAAATAAGCGTCGGTTAAGCAACAGCGTTTCTTCGACGGTAGTGAAATTTTTTTAAGAAAATCTCATTCCTGCCGTCGGATAAGCGACGGATTTTAAGTATAAGCGTCGGAAAAGAGACAGCGCTGGAACCGTCGCTTAAGCGACGCTTGTGACTGTTTTTAAAAACAAAAATATAAAGGAAATAGTATGATATGACTACCAATATTATAGCCCATCAAGTTTTGAGAGATCATTGGTTAAGATTTTATAAATTATCTATCGATGATGTAAGGCCAT
>LPNX011221919.1:0-10916 GCA_001517045.1 Pseudotsuga menziesii
GTTGAAGGTTGTCGTAAAGGATGATAGCCAAAACCGAGCCGACTAAACTTGGGTTTAGGGCTCAGTCGAAATTCAAATTTTTAATTTTCACTTTTCACGCCGACCACATTACTTTTTCACCAGTCGGGTGAAACTTGTCTATGTCCGACTAGACAAATTTACAAATTTTAGTCGGTCCTACACTCGACCAAAATTACTCCGACTTACTTGGATTTTTACCTCGACCACTTTTACTCCGAGCAAGTCGGACCTTCGACCAAGTAGGCTCTCCGACCAAGTCGGTCCTTCGACTAAGTCCTTCCACATTGTTTATAGAGATGTCTGCAATGTGTTTTATACAAATATATTTCTTCATGCGTCAAGAAAAACTACATTTTCTAGACTCGGCCTATGATAGGACATTGAGTCTCCTTTCATAGTTTCTTGCATATGATAGAGTACCGATACAATGATCGCATCCTCTTCTGTGGTCTTATGTCTAAAAAATGTTTTGTAATCTTATGTCAAGGAGTCGTAACTTCAATGAGGTTTACATACATAGATGGTTGGTCAACAAGAAATTAGAAAACAATCGATTTCTCCTTTTCCAAATAATATAGTTTGTTTCAATATCATAGGCATGTGTGGCATATTATCTATGGTGTGAAAAAAAAACTTGCCATAGATGGCATGCAAAGAGAACATATCCCTAGAAAATTTAAGGCGCAATCAGAGAAAATAACAATTCTTCTTCCCATGTTCCTTAGCTAGACTCAGTTGACACTTATTCCTTGTATATTTGTTTGAGTGTCCTCCAATCAGTTACGATAGCTTCTAGATCCTGCGACCATCTAGATATGCTTGTTATTGTCCGAAATCATTTTGAATTTTGAATTTTGAGAGACTAGATCTCAATCTAGATCTATGTCTTTTTGGGAACCCAAGTTCTCGACATGGCTTGGGAGATCTATAGTTATTGCAGGCCAATAAGGTTCATCTATATTTATTGGTATTATTGCATTCTTGAGTTTTTTTTAGATCTTCAAAAATGTATGATGATGCTTTTTTTTTCTGCTATATTTTTAGATTTGTTGCTTTCCATTGCTATGAAAACTAGGCAATGTGATATAGAATATGTCGAGTTTGTAAAATTTACAAAGATAGACAATGATAGAGAGTGATCTTATTCTATATCTATGTATATTTGGGAACCCATGTTCTTGACATGGCTTGGGAGATCTATGCAAATGTGAAGTGTCACAACAAAATATAGCAGGCTTAAGAGTTTCATCTAGATTTATTGGGGCTATTGCATTCTTGCGTGTTTTCTAGGTTTGTGCATTGATGTGTGTTGTATGTTATCTTTTTATATTTGTTTCTTGTCGTCGCTAGTACAACTAGTATTTTATGATGGATAATGTAAAGAAAAGAAGCTACTTCAATGGCTAGCACAAATGCAACCAATAATGAGTAGAGTCAAAGAAAAATAAGCTGGAGGACTTTCTTCAAGGAATGCTCTAGGTTATTCCTAGATCAAAAAATACATTGGAAGGATCTATTGGAATCAGATAGAGACAAAGTAAATTTCATTCCTTTACTACTTTCGATGTGTATCCTGTAACAAAGGGCTTAGAACTTGCACCATCCAAATAAAAAACAATGAAAAGAAGAAACTTATTTGGATGTCAAATTTCTAAAGAACCCAAGATAGATGGACATATGCTAGATTCAATCCACGGGGATTATTATATCCTTCTAATAGATTAAAAAAAATCGACAATGCTAAGAAAATGTTTTCCAACACATAGGAACAATAGCAAAAAGAGAATTTCGCACTCTAGGAAAAACTAGATACTTTGGAAAATTTTCTTTGAGAGAAGATGTCGACTAAGCTGAAAAGAAAGTACAAAAAACCAATTATGAGATTATAAACTATAAATAGATTTCTCTATGTATAGGTGGTTATAAATTATTTTAGATATAGAAATATTTAAGGATTCCTATGAGCTAACATAGAATTGGGTGCAATAAAGCTACAACGGAGGTAGGCACAAAAAAAGAGAAACGACACCTAAAGGGGCATAAAAGGCCCCGCCAATAATATAAGAAGGAGAAACATTTTTAGTCAATGGCCAACCAGTTAAAGCACCCTTTTATTTAATGAATATGCCCTTAGATTAAGTTGCTTAACTAGTATTAGTAAGTTAATTTCCCATAAAATGATTTTAGTTTATGTTAGTTGATATAGGCAAAACATAGTTTTTTTTTAAGTTTCAAGAATTCTACCGAGCTTTCCTAATGCTCGGATAAAATGATTTTAGTTTTTGTTAGTTGTAAGAGGAAAAGCAAATGTTTCCTTAATTTTAATTGTGTTTAGAGTTGCATTTATGTATCTCAAAGAATCAAGAAACTCCTGGCCAGTATGGCTCTTACATATTGCATAGCAGAAATGCATATGGTTTTCTGCTATTGAATAAAAAGTTGTTCTCTATCTATCCTTTGTTGGTCAAGGTAGAAATAAAGCATTGGATTCAAATCAAGCTTTCCATTGCCATTGTGTTTTTGGGAACCCATGTCCTCGACCTGGATTGGGATATCTATGCAAATATGAAGTGTCATAGCAAAATAAAGTGAACAGTCTAAAAAAGGCACTCTATGGTTTGAAGCAAGCTCCTGGAGCTTGGTATAGCCCGATTGATTCCTATATCACTGAAAATGGATTTCACATAAGTGAAAGTGAACCGACTTTGTATACCAAAGTTGATGAGAAAGTTAAGATGTTAATTGTCTTCTTGCATGTAGATGATTTAATATTTACTGGTGACTTTGGCATAGAATATTTTAAAGCAGTCATGGAAAGTGAATTTGAAATGATTGATTTGGGGGTTTATGAATTTTTTTTCTGAGCATTGAAGTCCAACATTATGAAAATGGTATATTTATATCACAGTGGAAATATGCAAGTGCAGTTTTAAAAAGATTTAAATTGTCAAATTGCAAGACTTCACCAACACTAGTAATAACAAGTTTAATATTGAGCAAAGATGATGATGGATCAACTGTAGATCCTACGATGTTCAAAAGGTTGGTTGGAAGCCTTATGTATTTAACAAAGACAAGACTAGACATCATGTATGGAGTAAGTCTGATCTCAATATTCATGGACTCACCGAGGAAGGGGAGGATAATATTTGTTTTTTCGGTGAGGAAAACCTTAGAATAGTCGACGAGCCACACTTCATCAACAATAGCTAAATCAAAAAATCAATATGGTAGTAGCCTCCAAAAAATGGTTCGGTTATCACCCCTTATTAGCATATTATTTGTGAGAAAGCTTTAGAGGCTAAAAGAAAATTATGATATTACAAGGAGGTCATCAAAAATACTCTAGAAGATCAAAAGTATCTCTCTGTAGTAACAATTTCAAAGAAAAAAATTAATAGATCCAAGATAAGAACGGACTTTCATGAGCTCCATAGTGAAATAGGTCGTTGGATAGCTCCTAAAACACCATGGGTGGAAATGATCTGTCGTCTCTATGAGAATAGGAACATTGAAGATGAAAACCACTTCCTCTTAGAGTGTCCTGCGTACACCCACATTAGATTTCAGTTTCACAATCCTTGTTGCAATATCGACCTTCCTAGCCTTTTAACTTGTCGAAATTATAGTGAGCTTCAAGCGCTTCTCACCAAGCTCTTTGAGCATAGGAATACAATTTTAAATTTTCAAACTAATTAATTTGTTTCTTTAGGTCCGATAGACCAAAGTTTGGTGTCANTTTGTGTCAGGGACGTTAACCATCATCATCATCATCATAATAATTATGTTGCAATAAATGATGTAAGTAGTAATTATTAAATCAACATTGGAGACAATATACTCAAAAGTTGGGGAGGTAAACAATCATCCTTCCTAACCATACAATCTAAAGGGGGTTCACAATTTTAATAGACAATTTATTATAGACCAGCGTAGATACAAATCCTAGGCTCTATCAAGTACAGAGAGGGATCAAATCTCTTCTTAGGTATCCATTGATTTGATTCAAACCAAAAGACACATTTTTTTAGTCTCTTCTTAGGTATCCNATGTTAACCATCATCATCATCATCATAATAATTATGTTGCAATAAATGATGTAAGTAGTAATTATTAAATCAACATTGGAGACAATATACTCAAAAGGTGGGGAGGTAAACAATCATCCTTCCTAACCATCCAATCTAAAGGGGGTTCACAATTTTAATAGACAATTTATTATAGACCAGCGTAGATCCAAATCCTAGGCTCTATCAAGTACAGAGAGGGATCAAATCTCTTCTTAGGTATCCATTGATTTGATTCAAACCAAAAGACACATTTTTTTAGTCTCTTCTTAGGTATCCATTGATTTGATTCAAACCAAAAGACACATTTTTTTAGTTAAGTTTATGGCCGACATATAGTATTTTTTATTATTTTTTATTTTTGTAGGAAGGCACATTTCAACATTTCTCTATACATGGTTTTAAAACCATATTCAAGGCCTTGCACATGGTGTTAAAACCATTTGCAAGGCCCTCCTAAACCATGTACAATAAAACCATGGGTTGTTTAGGAGGCTTTGCACATGGTTTTAAAACCATATTCAAGGCCTTGCACATGGTGTTAAAACCATTTGCAAGGCCCTCCTAAACCATGTACAATAAAACCATGGGTTGTTTAGGAGGCCTTGCACATGGTTTTAAAACCATTTGGAAGGCCCTTCTAAACAATGTACAATAAAATTGTGGGTTGTTTAAAAGGCCTTGCACATGGTTTTAAAACAAACAGTGCACATAGCTTTAAAACCATGCACATGGTTTTAAAACCATGTGCAAGGCCAACATTTTTTGGGGGATAATTCAATTTTTATTTTTTTTATTTTGTTAGGTAGGAATATTACAACAGCTCCCCCATATTGTGTTTTTTTTTCTGATCCACATTTTTTTTACGGATAATTTAATTTTTACTTTTTTATTGTTTTGTTAGGTAGGAATATTACAACATCTTCCCCATATTAGGTGGTTGGTCTGGCCGACATNTATTTTTTTTATTTTGTTAGGTAGGAATATTACAACATCTCTCCCATATTGTGTTTTTTTTTCTGATCCACATTTTTTTTTACGGATAATTTAATTTTTACTTTTTTATTGTTTTGTTAGGTAGGAATATTACAACATCTTCCATTTTTTGTATGGATAATTTAATTTTTACTTTTTTATTGTTTTGTTAGGTAGGAATATTACAACATCTTCCCCATATTAGGTGGTTGGTCTGGCCGACATTTATTTTGGCCCATAAATAAAAAAATTATTTGTTATTAATAAAAATAACGTTATCCCATAGTGAGCTGTATAGCCCCTCTCGGCGCAAAAGCTATTATATTTCATATATTTTTAAATGGGTAATAAGAATAAATAGAAATTATATTACAATGAACAATGAAGTAGGGAGAGTGANAGCTGTACAGCCCCTCTCGGCGCAAAAACTATTATATTTCATATATTTTTAAATGGGTAATAAGAATAAATAGAAATTGGGTGAGTGCAAGAAGATGATGGACCTTTAAGATGCAATCCTAGTTTTCAAAAACAACATCATGCTACCAAAAAATACATCAACCCGAGCCTCACATAGCACTTGGTATGGTTCAACCCCAGCCTCACATGTCATAGAACATGTAGGATAGGAAAACACATCGCGTGCGCGTGTTAGAACTATAAAACACGTACGCGTTGTATAACTACAAAACGCGCACGTGTTTTGTAGTTATAAAACGCGCACGCGATATGAAAATTATAAAAAAAAAATACACAGTCCCGAGCCCAATTTCATTATCAGAAACGCGATTTCGACGGGCAGCGCAGCGTTTGGAGCGTTTGGAGCGAGATTTGAAGAGGCATTGGAGNAACTTGAGCAATGCCATGTGGTCCCAAACTGAGAACTTGGTCAAACAAGGTTACAAAAGTAAATTTTGGAGGAAAATAGCCACTCGTCAAAGTCAATTTCCAGGAATCAATAATATTTTAATATTTTTTTAGATTAAAAAGGTTCAAATACTACTTAATTTTATTTATTTAGTTTAAAAAGTGGATAACAAAACTACATAGCGTTATTTTATTAAAAAAAATATTAAATTTTATTTTATTAAAGAAAATGTTAAACTAAGCTCTCTATAAAGAGAAGACCTCTTGTGTTTAATTTCATAATGAGATTTGTGAACAGATTCTTCAGATCTTGATTCAATTTCTTTGCGAAGAAAACATTAAGGAGACAGAAGATTGCTGCGAAAGGAAAGGCGATAATTCCCGATACCAAGTTCTCAGTGATCAAGCAAAACGGGCATCATATGACGCACATGGAATAGCAGGCGTATCAATGAAAGGCCCAACAGAAGGTGAAAGTAAAGATACCATGGAACTATCAGATCAGGAAAAGTTGAAGGTTGTCGTAAAGGATGATAGCCAAAACCGAGCCGACTAAACTTGGGTTTAGGGCTCAGTCGAAATTCAAATTTTTAATTTTCACTTTTCACGCCGACCACTTTACTTTTTCACCAGTCGGGTGAAACTTGTCTATGTCCGACTAGACAAATTTACAAATTTTAGTCGGTCCTACACTCGACCAAAATTACTCCGACTTACTTGGATTTTTACCTCGACCACTTTTACTCCGAGCAAGTCGGACCTTCGAACAAGTCGGCTCTCCGACCAAGTCGGTCCTTCGACTAAGTCAGCTCTTCGACTAAGTCGACTGCTTCAGTTGGCTGACTCACCGACCACTCAAGTCGGCTCACTTTGGTCGGACTCTGCAAAATATGTTTCTTAGTCTAAAGACTTAAGAAATTACAAATATTTTTCACTTGTGAGTAAAATGAAGTAAAATAGACACATTTACAAATCCAAATAACTTATGAGAAACATGTGCCCAAATATGTAGGAAGACTTGAGTCGACCAATGTGCCGTAAAACCTGGAACTTTCACGCGGTGAGATTTTTATGGGTTCTTGTTCTTTCACTTATCAATAACTGTAAAAGACATTTACAGAAGTAAATCTGGAAATATATGCGACCAAATAATCATGTATTCATCCACAAACTATTTCATATATTAACTATGCTGAAATACAAAGTAATACAAACTGGTCGGTCTGTCCAGACTCGTCGGTCTACAGAGCTTCAGCTCTTCGACTAAATTACATGCACAGAAGCTTGAGCTTCGACTGTTCTTCCTCACCGTGAGTTCCTCTGCTGTCTGTCTCTGTGTTCCTGTGTTCAACTGATTTACAAAAAATGCTTCTTCTATTTATAGGCAATTTGAAAATTGCTACAGCATGGGCCGACTGACTTGCCATTAAAGACTGTAATTACTATCTATCTAACAACTTAACTTCTGAAATAAATTCGACTGGACTATGTTGCCTACTCGTGGACTTTTCCTTCTTGCCAGACTGACAGACAAGATATCGACTTGTATGGCCTCTGACAAAGTCGGCTGAAAGCTAAGTACAGATCTGCGAGTAATTACCATTTTCCAACACTCCCCCTTAATTATGAGCAGATGCGGATTTGTTTTTAAAACAAAATTTACAAAATGTTTCAGAGCTTAGACATGCTCTGTTTATGACAGAGTTCACTGTGGGGAACTTGTCATTCCAAGATAACTACACAGATACTGGAATGTGTCCTTTGCCAATGGCTTTGTGAAGATGTCGGTCAGTTGGTCTTCAGACCTGCAAAATTCCAAACAAATTTCCTTGTCGTTCACCAACTCTCTTATAAAATGAAACTTTGTGTCAATGTGCTTGGTTCTCTTGTGAAACACATGATTCTTTGATAATGCTATGGCTGAATTGTTGTCGTAGAAGATTGTTGTTGGTTCTTGATGGTTCTGTGACAAGTCTTTTAAGACTCTCCTCATCTAGACAGCTTGACATGCAGCACTTGTTGCTGTAACATACTCTGCTTCAGCTGAAGATAGAGTAACTATGGGCTATTTCTTTGAAGCCCATGAAACAACACCTGTACCAAAATGAAATGTGTACCTAGATGTGCTCTTTCTGTCATCTATGCTGCCTCCATTGTCACTGTCAGTGTAACCAATGATTTTAAAATTTTCTGAGGTTGAATACATAATACCGAGGTCTTTTGTGCCACTTACATACCTCAAAATTCTTTTACTTGCTTGCCAATGTGAGTTTTTTGGTGACTCCATGAACCTTGAGATCAGACTTACACCATACATAATGTCTGGTCTTGTTGCTGTCAAATACATAAGGCTGCCAACAAGCCTTTTGAACAGCGTAGGATCTACAGTGGATCCTTCATCATCCTTGCTCAATTTTAAACCTGTTATCAATGGTGTTGGGGCTGTCTTGCAGTTAGACATGTTAAACCTTTTTAAAACTTCACTTGCATACTTAGACTGTGATATAAAAATACCACTTTCAGACTGTTGAACTTCAATGCCTAGAAAAAATTTCATAAGCCCCAGATCAGTCATTTCAAATTCACTTTCCGTGATTGTTTTAAAATCTGCTATGCCATAATCACCAGTAAATATTAAATCATCTACATACAGGCAAACAATTAACATCTTACCTTGCTCATCGACTTTGGTGTACAAAGTCAGTTCACTTTCACTTCTGTAAAATCCATTTTCAATGAGATAGGAATCAATCCGACTGTACCAAGCTCTAGGAGCTTGCTTCAAACCATAGAGTGCCTTTTTCAGCCTGTACACTTTGTGCTCTTGACCTGGAACTTCATACCCTTGTGGCTGTTCCACATATACTTCCTCTTCTAGATAGCCATTTAAGAATGCCGACTTGACATCCATTTGATGAACATGCCATTTGTTTTGTGCAGCAATGGCCAAAACTGTTCTGACTGTATCCATGCATGCAACAGGAGCAAATGTTTCATTGAAGTCGATGCCGGGTTTCTGTGTGAACCCTCTTGCTACCATTCTTGCCTTGTGCTTTTGCACATTCCCATCAGCATCTTGCTTTGTCTTATAAATCCATTTGACACTGATTACATCCTTGTCTTTTGGTACATCAACCAGTTCCCATGTCTGGTTTTTCTCAATGCATTCTATTTCTTCATCCATGGCTTGTGCCCATACTTCTTCTTCAACAGCTTCTTCAAATGTTAGTGGATCATATATAGGAGAAAATAATGCAAACAGAGAAAATGAATTAGGTGTACCAGCTTCATATATCTCTCGCAGACTTCTTGTCTTCATCGGTTCTGTCGATGTTGACCCCGACGAAATGCTTGATGGAGTCTGCTGTCCTCTTGGTGTACTTGTCGATGTAGCTTGAGCTGCTACTTGTGTCAATGGTCCTTGTGCTGAACCATGTCTTGGTGTCATGGGAGTCGATGGTGCTTCGGCCAGTTGACTTACATGTGGTATTTGATCCTCTTCCTCTTCCATATCATCATTGTCGATGTTCGACACAATCTTGACATTTGTGTCGACGGTTCCATCCCATGATTCATTCTCAACAAATTGAACATCCCGACTGATTATGACTTTCCTTGTGACGGGGTCATACAACTTGTATGCTTTTGTGTCTTCTGAATAGCCGACAAAAATACATTTATGTCCCTTCTTGTCTAGCTTCCTTCTCAGCTCATCTGGAATATGAGCATATGCAACACAACCAAAAACTTTTAAATGTGAGACACTATGATTCATACCTGTCCATGCTTCTTGGGGAACTTTGTTCTTCACACTCTTTCTCAGACACCGGTTCATAATGTATACAGCAGTTGCGACTGCTTCACCCCAATACTCATTTGGAAAATGCTTGGCTGCCAACATGCTGCGTGCCATCTCCATGATGGTTCTGTTCTTCATTTCAGCTATGCCGTTTTGCTGAGGTGTATACCGTGCAGTGAATTGTTTCTGTATGCCATGGGTCTTGCAAAAATTCAGAAATTCATTTGAAACATATTCACCTCCCCTGTCGGTCCTTAAGATCTTGATGCGGTGTCCACTCTGGTTCTCCATGAGTGCCTTGAACTGCTGAAAATAACTAAATGCATCAGATTTGTGCTTCAAGAAATATACCCATGTCTTTCTTGAGTAATCATCAATAAAGGTTAGAAAATACTTGCAGTCACCAATGGATGATGTCTGCATTGGACCACAAATGTCAGAGTGCACAATTTCAAGTGGTGTGCGTGCTCTATAGGACTTTCTGACTGGAAATGTCTCTCTGTGCTGCTTGCCAAAAATGCAGCCTTCACAAACCCTCTCTGGTCTGTCGATCAATGGTAATCCCTTCACCATATTCTTTGTGTGCAGTAGCTTTAGCCCACCAAAATTCAGATGTCCAAATCTGAAATGCCACAACCAGGATTCATCCTGAACTTCTGTTTGAAATGCAGCTTGCAAATTAGCGCTGCAATTTTATCTCTTGTCGAGGATCTCGACTGTTTCTTCACTTTCTGCCTTGAATGCAGCTCCTGTCTTTGTCTTCCCTTTTATGTCGGGAATTATCCTTAATGGAAACAAGCGGTTGCTTGTCATTGGCACTTTTGCTATCAGCTGGTCACTTGGACGCTTGTCTTTAATCACACAGTGTTCATCTTCCATGTAGACTCTGTAGCCTTTTTGTAACAACTGTCCAATGCTTAACAGATTATGTTTCAGACCTTCAACATGATAGATATCAGGGATATACTTACTCTCCCCCTGTTTGGTTAGAATATCAACCGTGCCTTTTCCTAAGACAGTAACTTGGACATTGTTTCCAAGTGTAACATTAGTTTTAACTGAAGTGTCTAGACTGGAAAATAGATCTAAATTACCAGTCATATGGTTGCTGCATCCTGAGTCTAGGTACCATATGTCATGTGGACTTTCTTGAACAGCATTGCATTCAAGTGGAGATGTCGATGCCA
>LPNX011221919.1:11348-25762 GCA_001517045.1 Pseudotsuga menziesii
TTTAGTTGGTTTATCAACCCAACAACTCTAGTGTAGAATGTGTCTACATTCTCTAAATCTTTCATGCACAGAGATTCAAAGTCTTTTCTCAGAATTTGCAGCTTGGATGTCTTTACCTTAGTCAAGCCTTGATAGGCAGTCTCCAATGCATCCCATGCTTGCTTGGCATTAGTCGATGCTGCTATTCTTGGGAGTATGCTCTCATGCATAGCTTGATGTATGAAAAACAGAGCTTTTCCATCTTTCTTCCTCTGTTCTCGTAAGACATCTTTCTCAGCCTGTGAGAGATTCTTATATGCAGTTATTTCTGCTGGTTCTGCATAACCATGCTGGACTATCTCCCAGACATCTTGACCTCTGAATAAAGCCTTCATTGTTAAAGACCAATATTCATAATTATTTCCTGTAAAACTTGGAGGTTGTAATGAACCAGAAGTGGAAGCCATTTTAATTTTTTTTTAATTAACTTTCCTCAGAAAATTAATTTCCACTTTTTAAGACAAGATTTCTTTCCTACAATCTTGGGCTGATATAAATCTTGCTCTGATATAGCCTAGCTCTGATACTAGATAGCCAAAACCGAGCCGACTAAACTTGGGTTTAGGGCTCAGTCGAAATTCAAATTTTTAATTTTCACTTTTCACGTCGACCACTTTACTTTTTCACCAGTCGGGTGAAACTTGTCTATGTCTACAAATTTTAGTCGGTCCTACACTCGACCAAAATTACTCCGACTTACTTGGATTTTTACCTCGACCACTTTTACTCCGAGCAAGTCGGACCTTCGACCAAGTCGGCTCTCCGACCAAGTCGGTCCTTCGACTAAGTCGGCTCTTCGACTAAGTCGGCTGCTTCAGTTGGATGACTCACCAACCACTCAAGTCGGCTCACTTTGGTCGGACTCTGCAAAATATGTTTCTTAGTCTAAAGACTTAAGAAATTACAAATACTTTTCACCTGTGAGTAAAATGAAGTAAAATAGACACATTTACAAATCCAAATAACTTATGAGAAACATGTGCCCAAATATGTAGGAAGACTTGAGTCGACCAATGTGCCGTAAAACCTGGAACTTCACGCGGTGAGATTTTTATGGGTTCTTGTTCTTTCACTTATCAGTAACTGTAAAAGACATTTACAGAAGTAAATCTGGAAATATATGCGACCAAATAATCATGCATTCATCCACAAACTATTTCATATATTAACTATGCTGAAATACAAAGTAATACAAACTGGTCGGTTACAAACTCGTCGGTCTGTCCAGACTCGTCGGTATACAGAGCTTCAGCTCTTCGACTAAATTACATGCACAGAAGCTTGAGCTTCGACTGTTCTTCCTCACCGTGAGTTCCTCTGCTGTCTGCCTCTGTGTTCCTGTGTTCAACTGATTTACAAAAAATGCTTCTTCTATTTATAGGCAATTTGAAAATTGCTACAGCATGGGCCGACTGACTTGCCATTAAAGACTGTAATTACTATCTATCTAACAACTTAACTTCTGAAATAAATTCAACTGGACTATGTTGCCTACTCGTGGACTTTTCCTTCTTTCCAGACTGACAGACAAGATCTCGACTTGTATAGCCTCTGACAAAGTCGGCTGAAAGCTAAGTACAGATCTGGGAGTAATTACCATTTTCCAACAAAGGAAAGAGTAGAAAAACTTGCACAGAGTTTGAAAGATCATATTAATCTTTATGTACTAGGAGACAAAGAAGGGTTTGTGTAAAAAAATCTATCTGAAACTCAATGGCTCAACAGAACAGCGGAAGACCCAGCACAAGTCTTTGCTATGCTGTTTGGAAAAGACCCAGCAAAAGTATCAATGGGGACAATGAAAGACTCCCTTCCTACGCTGTTTGAAAAAGACCCAGCAGAAATCCTTGCTACGCTGTTTGGAAAAGACCCAGCAGAAGTACCAATGGGAAAAATGAAAGACCGATCAGCAAAAGTCCTCGCTATGCTGTTTGGAAAAGACCCAGCAGAAGCATCAATAGGAACAATGTTGAAAGACCCAATAGAAGTCCTTGCTATGCTGCTTGGAAACGATCCAGTAGAAGTCCTTGCTATTCTGTTTGGAAAAGCCCAAACAGAAGTAATAATGGGAACAATGAAAGACCCAGCAGAGGCCTTTGCTATACTGTTTGGAATTGAGTTATTTGAAGAGTATGTAGGCCAGCTTGGAATGCCTTCAATGGTGACTTCCTTTTCGTCTACTGATAGCATGGAAGCGCAAGAAGAGAAGTTGAATGCTGCCCAGAACGAAAGAGATGAAAAACTTGCACAGATTTTGAAAAATCGTCTTAGTCAGTATGTACAAGGTGACAAAGAAGGGTTTGTACAACAAGCTAAATCTGAAGTTCAACAGCTCAGTGCAGGCTCGGGTTCTTACGGAGGCAATCTACTGCAGATAATTGGTTCCATATATGAAAGGCAAGTGGCAAAGGAAGCAGGTGGATCTTCGGCTGTGCTGCATGTAAATCAATTGCGAATCACAGCAACAACAGCTGCTTGTGCACCAACACAAATACTACTAGATTTGAGCCGCCAGCTGTGTACAGCAAAAAATTATTCTGATTATTATAGTCATTTGAAAGCATTTCTACAGTCCAACAAAGAATTGTTGATTCGCTCACTCTGGAAATTAAATGTGCTTGATATTGAGGTCACCCTCTTGCATGTGTGCCAGATGGTCTTGCAAGATAGCAATGCAGACGAAGAAGATCTTCGAGCTCGTGCAATGGGTTTGGAAACTTTGGGGAAGATTTTCCAAACTGCGAAACCACAAATTGAAGACGGAATTCTGGGAGGAGACACTGACGCTGACACTGACAATGCTCTTTTGCAGCTTTGGAACGATATTGCCGAACTTTGCCGATCGGTTCAAGTTCCAAAGAGCTTGCCTAGTTAAGTTAAGTTCCAATTAAATGATTTTAGTTAAACAGAGTTTTTTTTTTAAGTTCCAAGAATTCTACCGAGCTTGCTTGATGTTCGGATAAAATGATTTTAGTTTCTGTTAGCTGTCAGAGGCAAACCAAAAGTTTCCTTCATTTCAATTGTGTTTAGAGTTGCATTTATGTATTTCAAAGAATCGATAAACTGGTGGCCAGTATGGCTCTTACGTATTGCATAACTGAAATGCATATGGTTTTCTGCTATTGAATAAAAAGTTATTCTCTGTCTATCTTTTGTTGGTCAATCTAGAAATAAAGCATTGGATTGAAATCAAGCGTGCCATTGCCATTGTATTTTTGGGAACCCATGTCCTCGATCGTGGCTTTGGATATCTATGCAAATATGAAGTGTCAGAGCAAAATATTGCAGGCTTAAATTTTTCATCTAGATTTATTGGGGCTATTGCATCCTTAAGTGTTTTCTAGCTTTGTGCATTGATGCGTGTTTTATGTTATCTTTTTATATTTCTTTCTTGTGGTTGCTAGTACAAATAGGATTAATGTAAAGCAAAGAATCTACTTCAATGGCTAGCACAAATACAACCAACAATGAGTAGAGTCAAAGAAAAATAAGCTGGACGACTTTCTTCAAGGAATGCTCCAGGTTATACCTAGAGCAAAAAATACATTGCAGGGATCTCTTGCAATCACAAAGGGACAAAGTAACATCCATTCCTTTACTACTTTAGTTCTGTGTGTCCTGCAACAAATGGCTTAGAACTTGCACCATCCAAATAAAAACCAATGAAAAGAAGAAACTTATTTAGATGTAAAATGTCTAAAGAACCCAAGATAGATGAACATATGCTAGATTCAAAGGTGCATTTCAATGAACATATGCTAGATGCATTTCAATTTTGCAATATTTCTCTTAGCTGTTAGAGGAAAAGCAAAGGTTTCCTTGATCTCAATTGTGTTTAGACTTGCATCTATGTATCTCAAAGACTCAATAAAGTCCTGGCCAGTGTGGCTCTTACATATTGCATAAGTGAAATGCATATGGTTTTCTGCTATTGAATAAAAAGTTGTTCTCTATCTATCCTTTGCTGGTCAAGGTAGAAATAAAGCATTGGATTGAAATCAAGCTTGCCATTGCCATTGCATTTTTGGGAACCCATGTCCTCGACATGGCTTGGGATATCTATGCAAATATGAAGTGTCACAGCAAAATATTGCAGGCTTAAACATTTCATCTAGATTTATTGGGGCTATTGCATTCTTGAGTGTTTTCTAGCTTTCTGCATTGATTCGTGTTTTATGTTATCTTTTTATATTTCTTTCTTGTCGTTGCTAGTACAACTAGGATTAATGTAAAGCAAAGAAGCTACTTCAATGGCTAGCAATTGTGTTTAGAGTTGCATCTATGTATCTTAAAAAATCAATAAACTCATGGCCAGTATGGCTCTTACATATTGCATAACTGAAATGCATATGGTTTTCTGCTATTGAATAAAAAGTCGTTCTCTATCTATCCTTTGTTGATCAAGGTAGGAATAAAGCATTGGATTGAAATCAAGCTTGTCGCTGTCATTGTATTTTTGGGAACCCATGTCCTCTACGTGGCTTGGGATATCTATGCAAATATGAAGTGTCACAACAAGATATTACAGGCTTAAATTTTTCATCGAGATTTATTGGGGCTATTGCATTCTTGAGTGTTTTCTAGCTTTGTGCATTGATGCGTGTTTTATGTTATCTTGTTATATTTCTTTCTTGTCGTTGCTAGTACAAATAGGATTTTCTGATGGATAATGTAAAGCAAAGAAGCTACTTCAATGGCTAGCACAAATGCAACCAGCAATGAGTAGAGTCCAAGAAAAATAAGCTGGAGGACTTTCTTCAAGGAATTCTCCAGGTTATTCCTAGATCAAAAAATACATTGCAGGGATCTAATGCAATCACATAGGGACAAAGTAACATTCATTCCTTTACTACTTTAGTTGTGTGTATCCTGCAACAAATGACTTAGAACTTGCACCATCCAAATAAAAAACAATGAAAAGAAGAAACTTATTTGGATGTAAAAATTCTAAAGAACCCAAGATAGATGGACATATGCTCGATTCAATCCACGAGGATTATTATATCCTTCTAATAGCTCAACAAAAAAAATAACATCGACAATGCTAACAAAATGTTATCCAACACATAGGAACAATGGCAAAAAGAGAATTCTGCACTCTAGCAAAAAGTAGATACTTTGGAAAAATTTCGTTGAGAGAAGATGTCGACTAAGCTGAAAAGAAAGTCCAAATCACAAATTGCTAGTTTAGAAACTATAAATAGCTTTCTTTATGTAAAGGTGGTTAGAACTTATTTTAGATATACAAATATTTAGGGATTCCTATGAGCTAGCATAGAATCAGATGCAATAAAGCTACAGTGAAGGTAGGCACAAAAAAAGAGAAAAAGACATATGTAGGGGCATAAAAAGCCCCACCAATAATAGAGGAAGGAGAAAAATTTTACCCAGCTTGCCTAACGCTCCGTTTTAGTTTTTGTTAGCTGCCAGAGACAAAGCAAAGGTTTCCTTGATTTCAATTGTGTTTAGAGTTGCATCTATGTATCTCAAAGATTCAATAAACTCCTGGCGAGTGTGACTTTTACATATAGCACAACCGAAATGCATATGGTTTTTTGCTATTGAATAAAAAGTTGTTCTCTATCTATCCTTTGTTGGTCAGGGTAGAAATAAAGCATTGGATTGAAATCAAGGTAATGAGAGTAGATACTGAAATATGTTGCAGCTAGAGCTGGCTAGCATGAATTCAATGGTTTTGTTCGAAACTCCACTAAAATTGTGATTCTGTAGCTAAACAAGTGTTTTTTTTATGCCATTCTTTATTTAATAATTAAAGTGTAACTTGTTTTAGAATGATAATAGAAAGCTAATTTACATCCAAAGAACTGCAGACAATTTTCATTATATCTAAGTCTAAATTTACATTTCAGTTATTGAGATCTAGAAATACAAATTTCCTTTTGGGAATAGAGATTTAATTCAGGGTGTGACGGTTTTTACTTTTTTTTACTTTTTTTGTTTAACTAAGAAAGACCTTAAAAAAAAGGGTTATTCTGTCCAAACTCATTGGTGTGGTTTGAAAAGACATCTATTATTGTCTTGCCACTGTAGTTGTCATTTTTTTTCTTTTTAATAGACACACATTCTCTTATTTCCTGGACAACATTTCTCAAATAGGATGAAAGACATTCTTGTTGTTTGGACAAGACAAATGCCAATAAGGGATTGGATGTGATGCTCTTTGGATGTTGTTTGTCATATTTAGAGGAGCTACAAATTCATACAAGATAAGCTTTTTTCCATTTTGTTGGCAATGTCCAGTATACAATTCCAAGTGGAAAATTAAGTGAATTGACATGTAATGGAATTTCCCATCAGCCATGGAAATAATAGTGGACATTTTTTCTTTGGATTCTTCCATTTTATAGTGCTTGTGCTTTGTCTTCTACTGTGTTAGTAAGTAAGTAAGCAAGGTTGACTAATCATCTTAGCAACTTGCTTTTCAATCGTGGAGTTAAAACTATGATTTTTGTTTCATTCCATTATTTTGTGAATGTAGCACATCTCTTCTAACTAGGATGCAAGGCACACCGAATTTATCTAGCTCGAGTGAAGGCCAACTACTTCTTGTTATCGTTATTACTATGTCCGGTCCATGAAATCAGGTTGAAAGGTCTTATCTCTTGGTGTTCTACAAATATGGGCCTTGGATTGACATATCCATGCATTGTACTTTTATTGTTCATACCATTTTTATATATGACAGTATACAGTTTGTCAATATGATCTTGCAAGTAATACAAGGTGGGAATTAACATTATAGAAACTTGTAGCTTTTTTTACTAGGCCATCGACTTCTCTCTCAATTTTTATTTGGCATGTCACTGCTAGGAAAACTAGGAAACCTACTATAGAGTATGATCAATGTGTAAAAATTTGTTAAAGATAGGCATTGATAAAGAGTGTAGCCTGACCCATCGACTTCAAGAACTTGAACACTTAACCGGTTCCTTTTTATGGTTTGAGAGGTACATTTATAAGATATCGTGGTCATGATTGGGGTGGATTTCCTTATGTAGGAAGGTCCATATTTTCATAGTTCAAGGCTAGTTTCGGATTATTTGTTTCTAAACACACTCATCCTCTGAGGTTCATGGGATTCCCACTTTTGCCTTTAATAGAGGATATTATATATTGCAGATTGAGCAGTATCCCTCCTTTCTGTCAAACCATTGTATCAATAATAGTCTGCAAGAGTACCATATCAATAAAAATCAAGCTCAATTAAGATGCAAGATACTAAGACTATTAAATATCATTTTTTCCACACTGTTTATAGAGATGTGTGCAGTGTGTTTTATACAAATATATTTCTGCATGCGTCAAGAAAAGTTGAAGGTTGTCCTAAAGGAAAGAGTACAAAAACTTGCACAGAGTTTGAAAGATCGTATTAATCTTTATGTACTAGGAGACAAAGAAGGGTTTGTGCAACAAACTCTATCTGAAGTTCAACGGCTCAACAGAACAACGGAAGACCCAGCACAAGTCTTTGCTACGCTGTTTGGAAAAGCCCCAGCAGAAGTATCAATGGGGACAATGAAAGACTCCCTTGCTATGCTGTTTGAAAATGACGAAGCAGAAATCCTTGCTATGCTGTTTGAAAAAGACCCAGCAGAAGTACCAATGGGAAAAATGAAAGACCGATCAGCAGAAGTCCTCGCTATGGTGTCTGGAAAAGACCCAGCAGAAGCATCAATAGGAAGAATATTGAAAGACCCAGCAGAAGTCCTTGCTATGCTGCTTGGAAACGACCCAGTAGAAGTCCCTGCTATTCTGTTTGGAAAAGCCCAAGCAGTAGTAATAATTGGAACAATGAAAGACCCAGCAGAAGCCTTTGCTATACTGTTTGGAATTGAGTTATTTGAAGAGTATGTAGGCCAGCTTGAAATGCCTTGAATGGTGACTTGTTTTTCGTCTACTGATAGCATGGAAGCGCAAGAAGAGAAGTTGAATGCTGCCCAGAACGAAAGAGATGAAAAACTTGCACAGATTTTGAAAAATCGTCTTAGTCAGTATGTACAAGGTGACAAAGAAGGGTTTGTACAACAAGCTAAATCTGAAGTTCAACGGCTCAGTGCAGGCTCGGGTTCTTACGGAGGCAATCTGCTGCAGATAATTGGTTCCATATATGAAAGGCAAGTGGCAAAGGAAGCAGGTGGATGTTCGGCTGTGCTGCATGTAAATCAATTGCGAATCACAGCAGCAACAGCTGCTTGTGCACTAATACAATTACTACTAGATTTGAGCCGCCAGCTGCGTACAGCACAAAATTATTCTGATTATTATAGTCAGTTGAAAGCATTTCTACAGTCCAACAAAGAATTGCTGATTCGCTCACTGTGGAAATTAAATGTGCTTGATATTGAGCCCACCCTCTTGCATGTGTGCCAGATGGTCTTGCAAGAAAGCAATGCACACAAAGAAGATCTTCGAGCTCCTGCAATGGGTTTGGAAACTCTCGGGAAGATTTTCCAAACTGCGAAACCACAAATTGAAGACGGAATTCTGGGAGGAGACACTGACACTGACACTGCTCTTTTGCAGCTTTGGAACGATATTGCCGAACTCTGCCGATCGGTTCAAGTTCCAAAGAGCTTGCCCAGTTAAGTTAAGTTCCCATTAAATGATTTCAGTTAAACAAAGTTTTTTTTTAAGTTCCAAGAATTCTACCGAGCTTGCCTGATGCGCTTGAATAAAATGATTTTAGAATCTGTTAGCTGTCAGAGGCAAAGCAAAAGTTTCCTTCATTTCAATTCTGTTTAGAGTTGCATTTATGTATTTCCAAGAATCAATAAACTGGTGGCCAGTATGGCTCTTACATATTGCATAACTAAAATGCATATGGTTTAAAAGTTATTCTTTATCTATCCTTGATTGGTCAAGGTAGAAATAAAGCATTGGATTGAAATCAAGCTTGCCATTGCCATCGTAATTTTGGGAAACCATGTCCTCGACGTGGCTTTGGATAGCTATGCAAATATGAAGTGTCACAGCAAAATATTGCAGGCATAAACTTTTCATCTAGATTTATTGGGGATATTGCATTCTTAAGTGTTTTCTAGCTTTGTCCATTGATGCGTGTTTTATGTTATCTTTTTATATTTCTTTATTGTGGTTGCTAGTACAAATAGGATTAATGTAAAGCAAAGAATCTACTTCAATGGCTAGCACAAATGCAACCAACAATGAGTAGAGTCAAAGAAAAATAAGCTGGACGACTTTCTTCAAGGAATGCTCCAACTTTTTCCTAGATCAAAAAGTACATTGCAGGGATCTATTGCAATCACAAAGGGACAAAGTAACATCCATTCCTTTACTACTTTAGTTCTGTGTATCTTGCAACAAATGGCTTAGAACTTGCACCATCCAAATAAAAAACAATGAAAAGAAGAAACTTATTTAGATGTAAAATTTCTAAAGAACCCAACATAGATGAACATATGCTAGATTCAAAGATGCATTTCAATGAACATATGCTAGATGCATTTCAATTTTGCAATATTTCTCTTAGCTGTTAGAGGCAAAGCAAAGGTTTCCTTGATTTCAATTGTGTTTAGACTTGCATCTATGTATCTCAAAGACTCAATAAAGTCCTGGCCAGTGTGGCTCTTACATATTGCATAATTGAAATGCATATGGTTTTCTGCTATTGAATAAAAAGTTGTTCTCTATCTATCCTTTGTTGGTCAAGGTAGAAATAAAGCATTGGATTGAAATCAAGCTTGCCATTGCCATTGTATTTTTGGGAACCCATGTCCTCGACATGGCTTGGGATATCTATGCAAATATGAAGTGTCACAGCAAAATATTGCAGGCTTAAACGTTTCATCTAGATTTATTAGGGCTATTGCATTCTTGAGTGTTTTCTAGCTTCCTGCATTGATGCCTGTTTTAGCTTATCTTTTTATATTTCTTTCTTGTCGTTGCTAGTACAACTAGGATTAATGTAAAGCAAAGAAGCTACTTCAATGGCTAGCAATTTTGTTTAGAGTTGCATCTATGTATCTTAAAAAATCAATAAACCGGTGGCCAGTATGGCTCTTACATATTGCATAACTGAAATGCATATGGTTTTCTGCTATTGAATAAAAAGTTGTTCTCTATCTATCCTTTGTTGGTCAAGGTAGAAATAGCGGCATTGGATTGAAATCAAGCTTGTCACTGCCATTGTATTTCTGGGAACCCATGTCTCTGGGAACCCATGTCCTCTACGTGGCTTGGGATATCTATGGAAATATGAAGTGTCACAACAAAATATTACGGGCTTAAATGTTTCATCTAGATTTATTGGGGCTATTGCATTCTTGAGTGTTTTCTAGCATTGTGCATTGATGCGTGTTTTATGTTATCTTGTTATATTTATTTCTTGTCGTTGCTAGTACAACTAGGATTTTCTGACGGATAATGTAAAGCAAAGAAGCTACTTCAATGGCTAGCACAAATGCAACCAGCAATGAGTAGAGTAAAAGAAAAATAAGCTGGAGGACTTTCTTCAAGGAATTCTCCAGGTTATTCCTAGATCAAAAAATACATTGCAGGGATCTAATGCAATCACATAGGAACAAAGTAACATTCATTCCTTTACTACTTTAGTTGTGTGTATCCTGCAACAAATGACTTAGAACTTGCACCATCCAAATAAAAAACAATGAAAAGAAGAAACTTATTTGGATGTAAAATTTCTAAAGAACCCAAGATAGATGGACATATGCTTGATTCAGTCCACGAGGATTATTATGTCCTTCTAATAGCTCAAAAAAAAAAGTAACATCGACAATGCTAACAAAATGTTATCCAACACATAGGAATAATGGCAAAAAGAGAATTCTGTACTCTAGCAAAAAGTGGATACTTTGGAAAAATTTCTTTGTGAGAAGGTGTCGACTAAGCTGAAAAGAAAGTACAAATCACCAATTATGAGTTTAGAAACTATAAATAGCTTTCTTTATGTAAAGGTGGTTAGAACTTACTTTAGATATATAAATATTTAGTGATTCCTATGAGCTAGCATAGAATCAAATGCAATAAAGCTACAGTGAAGGTAGGCACAAAAAAAGAGAAAAAGACATATGAAGCGGCATAAAAAGCCCCACCAATAATAGAAGAAGGAGAATTTTTTTACCCAGCTTGCCTAACGCTCCATTTTAGTTTTTGTTAGTTGTCAGAGACAAAGCAAAGGTTTCCTTGATTTCAATTGTGTTTAGAGTTGCATCTATGTATCTCAAAGATTCAATAAACTCCTGGGAGTGTGACTTTTACATATTGCATAACTGAAATGAATATGGTCTTTTGCTATTGAATAAAAAGTTGTTCTCTATCTATCCTTTGTTGGTCAAGGTAGAAATAAAGCATTGGATCGAAATCAAGGTAATCAGAGTAGATACTGAAATATGCCGCAGCTACAGTTGGCTAGCATGAATTCAATGGTTTTGTTCGAAACTCCACTAAAATTGTGATTCTGTAGCTAAACAAGTGTTTTTTTATGCCATTCTTTATTTAATAATTAAAGTGTAACTTGTTTTATAATGATAATATAAAGCTAGTTTACATCCAAAGAACTGCAGACAATTTTCATTATATCTAAGTCTAAATTTACATTTCAGTTATTGAGATCTAGAAATACAAATTTCCTTTTGGGAATAGAGATTTAATTCAGGGTGTGACGGTTTTTTATTTTTTTATTTCCTTTGTTTAACTAAGAAAGACCTTAAAAAAGGGTTATTTTGTCCAAACTCATTGGTGTGGTTTGAAAAGACATCTATTATTGTCTTGCCACTGTAGTTGTCATTTTTTTTCTTTTTAATAGACACACATTCTCTTATTTCCTAGACAACATTTCTCAAATAGGATGAAAGGCATTCTTGTTGTTTGGACAAGACAAATGCCAATAAGGGATTGGATGTGATGCTCTTTGGATGTTGTTTGTCATATTTAGAGGAGCTAGAAATTCATACAGCATAAACTTTTTTCCATTTTGTTTCCAAGTGGAAAATTAAGTGAATTGACATGTAATGGAATTTCTCATCAAAAGCAGCCATGGAAATAATAGTGGAGATTTTTTCTTTGGATTCTTTCATTTTATAGTGCTTGTGTGCTTTGTCTTCTAGTGTGTTAGTAAGTAAACAAGTTCAACTAATCATCTTAGCAACTTTCTTTTCAATTGTGGAGTTAAAACTATGATTTTTGTTTTATTCCATTATTTTGTGAATGTAGCACATCTCTTCTAACTAGGGTGCAAGGCACACCTAATTTATCTAGATCAAGTGAACCCAACTACTTCTTTCATTATTACTATGTCCGGTCCATGAAATCAGTTTGAAAGGTCCTATCTCTTGGTCTTCTACAAATATGGGCATTGGATTGACATATCCATGCATTGTACTTTTATGGTTCATACCATTTTTATATATGACAATATATAGTTTGTCAATATGATCTTGCAAGTAATACAAGGTGGGAATTAACATTATAGAAACTCTTAGTTTTTTTTACTAGGCCATCGACTTCTCTCTCAATTTTTATCTGGCATGTCACTGCGAGGAAAACTAGGAAACCTACTATGGAGTATGATCAATGTGTAAAATTTGTTGAAGATAGGCATTGATAAAGAGTGTAGCCTGACCCATCGACTTCAAGAACTTGAACACTTAACCGGTTCCTTTTATGGTTTGAGAGGTACATTTATAAGATATCGTGGTCATGATTGGGGTGGATTTCCTTATGTAGGAAGGTCCATATTTTCATAGTTCAAAGTTAGTTTCGGATNGTAGTCCAAGGTCCATATTTTCATAGTTCAAAGTTAGTTTCAGATAATTTGTTTCTAAACACACTCATCCTCTGAGGTTCATGGGATTCCCACTTTTGTCTTTAATAGAGGATATTATATATTGCAGATTGAGCAGTATCCCTCCTTTCTATCAAACCATTGTATCAATAATCAATACTAGTCTGCAAGAGTACTATATCAATAAAAATCAAGCTCAAGTAAGATACAAGATACTAAGACTATTAAATATCATTTTTTCCACATTGTTTATAGAGATGTCTGCAATGTGTTTTATACAAATATATTTCTGCATGCGTCAAGAAAAACTGCATTTTCTAGACTCATCCTATGATAGGACATTGAGTCTCTTTTCATAGTTTCTTGCATATGATAGAGTACCGATACAATGATCGCATCCTCTTCTGTGGTCTTATCTCTAAAAAATGTTTTGTAATCTTATGTCAAGGAGTTGTAACTTCAATCAGGTTTACATACATAGATGGTTGGTCAACAAGAAATTAGAAAACAATCGATTTCTCCTTTTCCAAATAATATAGTTTGTTTCAATATCATAGGCATGTGTGGCATATTATTTATGGTGTGAAAAAAAAACTTGCCATAGATGGCATGCAAAGAGAACATATCCCTAGAAAATTTTAAGCGCAATCAGAGAAAATAACAATTCTTCTTCCCATGTTCCTTAGCTAGACTCAGCTGACACTTATTCCTTGTATATTTGTTTGAGTGTCCTCCATTCAGTTACGATAGCTTCTAGATCCCGCGACCATCTAGATATGCTTGTTATTGTCTGAAATCATTTTGAATTTTGAATTTTGAGAGACTAGATCTCAATCTAGATCTATGTCTTTTTGGGAACCCAAGTTCTCGACATGGCTTGGGAGATCTATAGTTATTGCAGGCCTATAAGGTTCATCTATATTTATTGGTATTATTGCATTCTTGAGTTTTTTTTAGATCTTCAAAAATGTATGATGATGCTTTTTTTTTTCTGTTATATTTTTCGATTTGTTGCTTTCCATTGCTATGAAAACCAGGCAATGTGATATAGAATATGTCGAGTTTGTAAAATTTACGAAGATAGACAAGGATAGAGAGTGATCTTATTCTATATCTATGTATATTTGGGAACCCATGTACTCGACGTGGGTTGGGAGATCTATGCAAATGTGAAGTGTCACAACAAAATATAGAAGGCTTAAGAGTTTCATCTAGATTTATTGGGGCTATTGCATTCTTGCGGGTTTTCTAGGTTTGTGCATTGATGTGTGTTGTATGTTATCTTTTTAAATTTGTTTCTTGTCGTCGCTAGTACAACTAGTATTTTATGATGGATAATGTAAAGAAAAGAAGCTACTTCAATGGCTAGCACAAATGCAACCAATAATGAGTAGAGTCAAAGAAAAATAAGCTGGAGAACTTTCTTCAAGGAATGCTCTAGGTTATTCCTAGATCAAAAAATACATTGGAAGGATCTATTGGAATCAGATAAAGACAAAGTAAAATTCATTCCTTTACTACTTTCGATGTGTATCCTGTAACAAAGGGCTTAGAACTTGCACCATCCAAATAAAAAACAATGAAAAGAAGA
>LPNX011221926.1:0-14351 GCA_001517045.1 Pseudotsuga menziesii
CATTTGAGCTCCTACACAGATATCGTCATTTTCTAGCAACCAATGTTGTCAACCATCCCAAGCATAACTTTAAAGCACCCTATATTTTATATCATCAAGCAACCAATCTTTTTGACATCTGTCTCCATGAAAGTCGGCAATGAAGTAAGGCATTTGAGATCATGTCGATAGATGAAATATGATACTTTTTTGCACTTGCAACTGCTTAACATGATGTTAATTATGGGTTTTGTTTTGATATTGGTTGTATTATCATTGCACCAATAATACTGAAGTCCCATTGTTATAATAGTAAACAAAATATTCTTAGTGATAAATATGAAGTTATAACANTCAACATGATGTTAATTATGGGTGTTGTTTTGATATTGGTTGTATTATCATTGCACCAATAATACTGAAGTCCCATTGTTATAATAGTAAACAAAATATTCTTAGTGATAAATATGAAGTTATAACAATGTCTACTTACAAATATTTGAAAGAAGAATAGCATTACCTAATTTTGGTTAGGTTGGAAATTGTAATTTATGTTTTTATTTTTTTAAGAGTGGTAAGGTGAATATTGAAAAGATTAACAAATGTTATAAATTCAAAGACACGTGATTATTATTTTTTAATATTAAAAATACAATTAATCAATGTAAATACCACGTATAGATTCAAATTTATGAAGAATTGAAAGAGATTCAATTCTTCTTTAGGAGGCAATTAGAGGCACTTGTATAACAAAATTTAAGATGATGTAATAAAACAAAATATAGGAAATCCAATAACCTTTTAGAATATATAAATTTTATCTTTTGAAAATTTATGTAGTTGTTTCTAAATTCAGTTTTTCTAAAATTGGTTTTTTGTCTTTTCAGCACATAATAACTGTTGATTGCATGGGCAGACCCGGGTTTACTATAATCAACCAACAACACCCCTAACTCACTGGCCCTTTCGGCGACAGACCGCAAGGCGGCCTGAAGTCTCACCCGAAGTGAATCTAATGGGTTGGCCAAGACTCAAGTGTCTTGGACCAGGTTCTATGGTAGTCCTACTGGTATCGCGCAGCTCTTTGGGCTGCGATATCTACCTCTGGGTTGGTGCGTCACGCAATCCCCCAGTCGCGCAACTCTTCTTACCACAGCATCTCTACCCTTGCGCGCATCGCGCGGGTTCTTCCCTCGTCGCACAACTTCTACCTACTCACAATATCTTCCTCTTTATCGCATCGCTGTGCACCGTGGGGCAAACAACCCCCTCTCAACGCTAGACCCTCAGCTCGCAGTATCACGCATCGCAGCTCCTCTGCCGGTGCAATATCGCCTCTCTACGATATCCTACTTCCACGACTTGCGCTCTAACGTTGGCTGTGTCGACGGGTGAAGCTCAACCTCCAGGAAGTTATATTACAATTAAACAGTTATTTAGAAACAACGTAAGGGATTCTTTATGCAACTTACTGAAATAATTCACTTACTTAGATCCTCAGGTATTACTGTGAGCTGAGCAATACATACATCCATTTACTGCAACTAATATCATACGCATAATAACCAGTAACAGTAAGCAAATACAATCACATTCATGCACATATAACACACAGATTTAACGTGGTTCGCCCCCTCAGGGAGGGAGTTACGTCCACCAAACTGTGCTTCTATTATATATCTTGAGGGAAGTTAGCACAGTCTGTTGCACCGCTTATGCAGCGCGAGATCTCTTCTGGACCTCTGATCTACTTCTATCTCTATATGGCCTTCTTACAATATATTCTTCCCTCTCTATCGATCTCTGCAGATAGATACATACAGAATTCTAATGACTCACAGACAAGCTAAGTGTCTGGATCATTACAACACTGTCTGTCTGACTGACCCCTGAATCTACTTCAAAAATATTCAACTAATCAACTAAGGAATCAACCTCTGAACCAACCCTTTACAATACAAAATACAAGCTTTTATAGGCATCCCGAAGGTCGTGCCATTACAACACTGTGGGCCTGTCCCAACAGTAAAACCATACCCTAATTAGTGACAGTCGGTCCTCTCTGTCCTTGAGGTAGCCGCTTCCCGTCACACCGCAGCTTTCTGCAGTCTTCCATGCTTCCCAGCACTGATCATGGGTACTATGCACCGCTTCACTGTCTGTCCTTTGTCTTCAATGCTTGAGCCTCGTTGCTCCTTCTTCTTTATGAGGGTCGCTGAGCCCTCCTATCTTCTGCCACTGCCTTCAATGCAGTGGTTGAGCTTTCTTCTCTCGGCCGCTCAGGTACCGTTTCCTTATAGACTTTTCTATCTCAAAATTCAATGTTTCTGGCTCTGCTCTATAGCTAGAAATGTGCTACAGCGTCGTAGCCTTGCCTTCTCTTCTTTCCGCCAAAACTTTATCTTTTCGCTAAACTAGCAGCTTCCTCTGTAGCTGCGGGACCCTACTCCAACAGTCCCCTAACACTCACTTATGGCTCGCCCCTGAGCCACTACCAGCAGGTGTCTCCTGTTGTAGCTTCTCCTTCGCCTCCTGCGCAGTTTTCTGCAACTTACCCCGAAGTTCTGCAACTTCATTCTTCATTACCTTGGCACGATCTCGTGCCGAGTCAAGCAAGGTTTGATTGATATGGGAGTCCTCTGTTTGATCAGCTTTCTCATGGATGGTAGTGAACTCCTTCACCTTTTGCTCCACTGCGTTGACTAATTCGGTGATTTGCTCCTGGAAGGGTTGAAGCAGGTCGGTGATGTGCATCTCCTTTGTTCTCAACTGCTGTGCTTCCTGCTGTAATTGGTTCACCTACTTTGTCTTTTTCATCTTTTCAAGGGCTGCTAAGCTCTTAATCTCTTCTTTCATTTCCATCGTAGTGTTCTCTATCGCCTGGATATTCCGTTGGATATCCACTCGCTGTGGTGGCTCATCTAGCTCAGACCATGAGCTCATCGCATCGGTCAGTACTGATGTTGCTTTGTTGATGCGAGACTGCATCTGCGCAGCGGTGATTCTAAAGGCCTCGATTCTCGCTCTCTGGTCTGCCTGGGAGGTATCCCGTGCGCGAGCCTCAAGCTCGGCGATATGCGCATCATGATCTGCCTTCATCTTAGCCACTTCTTCGTCCATTCTAACGACGGTATCCTCCAGAGCCTTTGCTCTGTCGGCAACTTTTCTTAGCTTTTGGGGGGTATCTTCCGCGAACTCAATGTTACACTTGGGTAGTTCTAACGCAATGTTCTGCAGCAGCTGAGAGAGTGCTTGATCCCTTTCCTGATATGCTTCCAGCTCACCAACCTTCTTCTGATAGCTGGTAGCCAGTGCTGCATTCTTTTGCTTTAGCTGCGCATTCTGCTTATAAGTCGTGAGCTCTCGGCTCCGGAGTTCTGTGCTTATCTGCTGTTCAATCATCTGCAATTGTTTAGTATGGAACTCCACTAGGTTGACCTCAATGGGTTGGTCAAACTGCACTGGTGGGTCCTTCATCGTCGCAGGGAATCGGATGCTCCCTGGTGGAATCAACACAGTATTAAGTCGATCTTTTGCTAGACCTTCCTCTCGGGATGTCGATGGTGCCGATGCTTCTTTGGAGGTTGCCTTAGCCGATGGGATGTGCACCGTGGCAGTATTCTCTGTAATTACTTTTAAGTCCTACTGTTGCTTTTCTACTGCGCTCTGTATTTTCTCCTGTTGTTCCTTCATCGCATCCAATGTGTCCTTCAGTACGTCGCATGTCCTTGTTGCGATGAGTTCGTAGTCCTCATCTGTTAATGTGGCTTGGGAAGCTGGCTTTGTGGCCTTGTGTTTTTTCTTCTTCTTTGTAGTGGCCGCCTCTGTTGGCCCTCCCGTTGGTTCTTTCCTCTTTACTCCTGGTTGCGGTACTTCCGTCGTTCCTGCTGCTTGGGTGTCCATTTTGTCTTTTCCTTTTTCAAATGGGTCTGTCTCCACAGAACCTGGTGGCAGTGGTGTGGTGTCTTCGTACTCTTGCTGCCATTGGTTATCAAAGCCTCTTATGACAGTCTCAACATCCTGTGCTATCATCCTGAACCAGCCAGGAGCCCAATCATCCCTTATTGTCCTTTTTGGCCTTAGATAGATTCTATGGCTATCTGCCATAAAATTGAGCCGGCTATCATACAGGTCAACGGTCTCTGTGCTGAGCCGTGGTAATTCCTGGATAGTTGTCTTCAACATTGCATAATATTCATGGAATACCATCGAATTGACATGTTTCCTTGCTGGGCTGTTGGTGTCCCATAAGCTAGCATAGTGCAGACCCCTGGGCGCTCCTCCTGGAATCTACGGAAATTGTGTATTGGGGGGCTCCTTCCAGCCCACGAATGCACATAGAATAATTAACCAAGAAAAGTGGAAAGGGTGGTTTGCCTGATCTTGGGCTGCCAAACAATCTTCCTGAAGCATGTTTAATAGAAATAAGGACCAATTAAACTGTTCTCCCTCTGTAACTTGTATAGCCAGGTTGATCACAGATCCTGTAACTTCCTTCGGTCGGACCTTGGTTAGCAATCTTCCTGCCAGCAGGCTGGCTATAAATCTAAGTGTCTCGTTCTTGATACTGGTGATATCATAAGCCCTGCCTCCTCTCTGTAACTTGTATTTTTTAACTAAGGCTGGTGATAACTTCGAATCCTTGGTCTTCCCTGATATCTGTAAGTCGGGGATTTTACCAGTTTTAGACAGCCCGGTGATGCGGTGGATCAAGTTGATATTAAGGTAGACCTTACAGCCTAGCCAGAGATAACCCCCGTGTAGACACGAGAGTAGGACACGCACCACGGCATTGACCTCTGCACTACGTCCAAAATGGCGTAGCCTCAACAGATTGAGCAGACCTGTGGGCTCAAGAATCTTGACATGTGGCATGGGAACCAATTCCTCTGTAGCTGTCCTTGGGTTCTTCTCATGTCTAAGATACTGGTCTAATTTGAAGTGAGGGTATGTCTTACCATCTGCTAGGTTGTAATCTACAAATTTAACAACAGTGGCATACCCTAGGAGATCGCCATTTTTCTTAACTCGAGGGTCTATTGGCGGGATAGGGACAACAAGCTTACCAGTATTGGAGAGTTTGACCTCTGGAGCGCCTTCGACTCGAGGGAAGAGGTAGTCTGCTTCATTCACTATGTCCTCTTCCTACCCCGAACTGGACTCCTCTGGGAGCTGAGACTGGCTCCTCGTCTGTGGTGGTGGTCTGGTCTGTGAAGAACCCGATTGAACGTTCCTAACTGGTGTTGTCATGGGAGCTGCCAGGCCAGTACGCTTGAATATTTTCAGTAGCGCGTCTAGTGGTTCATCCTCGGCCAGGAACGAGTCGGTGTGAGCCGGTGGGTATGCAATGGCTGCAAGATCTGGAAAGCTCTTTAGCTTGTAATGGTATGGGATCTAGACGAGGAAGACTGAAGTTTGCACGCTACAATTTTTGGCTCTGTGAAAATGTAGTCCTTCCAATGAATAATGTCTGATTTTTATGTCATGGATGATAATCCCAGACGCAACGGTCATCTAGACTGAGCTCGTTGGTCGCATTAATTACATGGACAAGACCACACCGGTTACCCGATCCTTAATAAATGCAAAAATCCGATCAAATTTCCCTCGAAGTGTGTGTGTACCGGCGCCAGTCTCGTCGAAGATTTTTCCAAATCTAGAAATTTAATGAGGCCTACCGCCAAATCTACGGTAAGGGATACCGGTCATTTCCTCATTAACTTCCTGTCAGACCGTGACTTGACGGTCCACCGTCGGTTTCAAAACTAGACACGTGGCACGGCGAAACAACGTCAGAATAAACTGTCAGTATATAATTTTTTTTTTTTTTTGAATCGCACCAGTGGTGCGATTCCTCTTGACTAGACTCTCTGCCGGTGTAGACTAGTTCCCGGTGCGATGCCTCCTTTCAACTACACTGAGCATATGCACCTCTATAAACTGTTCCTGCTAGGACGGAGAGGTGGGGAGGCTGTCACTATAGAGATTAATCCTACTGCAATTAATCCATGTGGGAAGAAGCTCCCTGTTCAACTGACTGAGTTGAACAACACCTCCTTCTGTGACTTGCTGTATCTGATATGGCCCCAACCAATGTGTTTTGAACTTCCCTGGAAACTTAATGAATTTGCTGTCATACAGGAGCATTAGGTCTCCGATCTGGAAAGTCTTATTCTTAATGTGTCGATCATGCCAGGCCTTTTCTCGTGCTTTCTGCACTGTCTGATGGAATCCAGCAATAAATCTATCTTCTTCCAAGGTAAGCAACTGTGCCAACCGTTCCTCTACCGTGGCTATATCAGTCATCCCGGTAATATGAGCAACTCTTAAACTAGGAAGAATATACTCCATAGGCATAACAGCCTCCTGTCCATATACCAAGCTGAAAGGTGTGTGTCCCGTAAGTTTCTTGCATGTGGTTCTGTATGCCCATAGTATAGCGTTAACTCTGAGATCCCAGTCATTCCTTCGGTTATTGCAGATCTTCGTAAGAGAATTTTCTAAAATCTTATTGAAGGCCTCGACCGTACCATTAGCCTGTGGGTGGTAGGGAGTGCTCTTATAGTGCTGAATCTGGAATTCTTCTGTCAATGCCTCAATAGTGTTGTTCAAGAAGTGTGTGCCTTGATCACTCATCAAAATTACTGGGCATCTGAATCTACTGATGATATTTTCAAACAGGAACTGTGCAGCTGTAGCAGCATCGCAATTTCTTACTTCCTTGGCCTCTGCCCATCTAGTGAGGTACTCTGTTCCAGTGATAATATATCTCGCACCCGTGCACTTTCCTGGTGGGTTGATAGGACCCACAAAATCTATTGCCCATTTTTCAAATGCGCGCAGCGTGACCTGTGGTCGCAGCGACATTTCATCGCGTCGCGAGGGTTTTCCTACCCTCTGGTAGATATCACAGCATCTACAGAAGTCCTTGGTGTCTTTATGCAGTGTAGGCCACCATAACCCTTCCTCCAGGATTTTCTGCGCAGTCGGCTTTCCAGCGAAATGACCTCCTGCAGTTCCTGAATGTGCCTCTCTAATAATAACGTCTTTTTCATGCGGCATTACACATCTGCGTAGAACTTCGTCCGAGCCTAATTTGTATAGGCATCCTGCGATGAGGGTAAACTCTGCTGCCTTTACAACCAACTGTTTCCTTTGCTGCTTAGAAAACTCATCAGGTGCTACTCCTGTAGTGAGGAATTGAATAATGTCAGTATAGTAGTCATCTGCGATCTGGATCAAGAATAACTGTGCATCGGGAAGATTGTCTTCAAGGTTACTTGGTTCTTCTCCTGAGTCTATCCGTGATAGATGATCAGGTGCAGCATTTAGTCTTCCTGGTTTCACAATGATTTCAAAATCATACTCCTGGAAGAGGAGTAACCATCTGCAGATTCTCCCCCCTAACACTGGTTTATTGACTAAGTACTTCAATGCAGAGTGGTCAGTAAAAATCTTGAACGAGGCTCCCAATAGGTAGTGTCTGAACTTCTGTAGCACGTACACCATAGCTAAACCTTCTCTCTCTGTAGTGGTGTAGTTTTTTTCTGCTGTCGATAGCTTTCTGCTGGAATATGCAATGGGATGGTCAAGATCTCCTTCTCCTGGCTGTGTTAAGACGACTCCTAGTGCGATGCCTGATGCATCCATGTGTACATGGAATGGCTTAGTCCAGTCTGGAAATACTAGGATGGGTGCTGTAACAATCTTTTCCTTAAGAATGTCTAGACTCTGCTGACATTCCTCATTCCATAAGAATTTTACATCTTTCTTTAGCAACTTCTCCATTGGTGCTGTAATCTTTGCGTATCCCTTGATGAACTTTCTGTAGTACCCAGTATGACCAAGTACTGTCCTCAATTGCTTGACCGAGCTCGGTGCTGGGAGGTTCACAATGATGGCGATCTTCGCAGGATCTACCATCAAGCCTTGTCTACACATAATGTGACCCAACAAAATACCAAATGGTGCACAAAATATACATTTTTTTAAGTTTAGGGAAATCTGGTATTGCCTACATTTTTCTAGCATCAATCTGAGATCTCCTATGTGCTTATCGAGTAGCCCAAATATAGTCCAATCATCAAAATATACTTCTAAGAACTTATGAATGTATTCTTTAAATACAACAACTACTACTCTAGAAAATATAGCTGGTGCATTCTTAAGACCAAAGGGCATTACCGTATACTGGAACGAGCCCCATTCTGTTGCAAAGGTGGTCTTAGAGCGATCTTCTGGATGTATTCTGATCTGGTGGTAGCCTGAAAAGCCATCACTAAAGGAGTAGACCTCCTGTCCTCCCACGTTGTCTAATACTTCATCAGTGAACGGTGTTGGAAATGGATCATGAAGTTATACATCCTTGAGTTTTCTCAGATCAACACAAATTATAATGTCCCCTTTTGTTTTCTTCTCTTGCACTACCATAGGGCTAACCCATTCACTTTCCTCTACTGGATCAATGATGCCTGCTGCTAGCATTTTATCGATTTCATCCTTTACTTTTTCTTTGTAGCGCGGATTCAATCTATATGGGTGTTGTTTAACTGGTCTAGCATCATCTTTCAATGGTATCCTCATCACTCCCAGGTCTCCGACTATTCCCTTCATCTCCGTGAACTTGGTGGGAAATAGGTCCTGATAGTCGTGTAACAAATCAGCGATCTGTCCGACTGTTTCATCGTTTCAGTAGTCTCCAATAGAGGCAAACTTAGGTTCTTCATCTGTGCCAATATTAACCTTTTTAATCTTAACGGGTTCAGTTATCACTAGAATCTCTATCTGTGGTCCTTCGACATCACGAGTCCCTTCTGACTCAGGAATGTTAGTATTGCGGGGATCCTCGTCCACCTCCTCTGGTTCTGATGCAAAATTATAGCATTCCAACGCATCTTCGAGCTGAATGGTCCACTCAGGTTGGACTGGTACTGAGATAGTGCGATCCTCGAAAATCTTTGTCTTGATTATGTCTAGGGCCTGAGCAACACTTGGATGGTCTGACTCAAACGCGAAGGTGAGTAGGAAACTGTCCGTCATAAGTGACCATGTAGTCGTTCCTTTGCGTAATTCAGTTTTTGTGTACCATTTCCTCGGGACTGTATCCAATGTGTGGATGAATCGGTGAGTCCACTCGTCCTTGGGGACGTTCGACCAGCTCTGTTCACATGCCTGAATGTGTGTCTTGGGATCAGTCTCTCCACTGTACTTGTGTTGGATATATTCTCTATCGTCAGAAAATATGATTGCCATGAGTCTTTTAATATCATCCCATGAAGCAATATTTTCTTTGTGTGCATACCACCATCTTGCAGGTGTGGCTCGAACTGCAAGGTCCATAGAGGGGATCCTCTGTTCATAAGAAATATGGTGCTCAAACTGCTCAAGGAAGTCTTGGATATCTGTCAGCCCATGATATGATGGAATCTCATTAATTTCTACGCCAATCCATCGTAGTGACTTACTTATAAACGCACATCGGCGCGCTGAGACTTCATAAAGTCTGTTCTACCAGTTCTCTAAGTCGACGTCAGAGTCCGATGCGCATGAACTGTCGCATTGCCAACTAATATGCCCTTCTGCGGTGGGATTTATATAGTCATTCTGGTTTGCAGTCACCTAGTAGAGACTATCGATGTTATATGCCTCCTCTTCTGCTCTGATAGGTTCGACATATCTAGGACCCTGGAGAGGATCCAATGGTGCAATGACTCGGATCTGTGCATCCTCGAAGGTCATCTATCTTCTCTTTAGGTCGATGACAGCCTTGCTACCGATCTCCCAATCAATACTTAACAGTGCTGGATAAGGTCGACCTTCACCTATGATTTCTATGACCTCGAAGTCTGCAAAAGTACGAACTCCATCAATATCAACTGGCACCTGCAGTAGTCGACCCAATGGTGACACCCGCTACTGATTAGCTAATATTAGGTGGATGGGTGATAGGGCTAACTGAGGACTACCCATCTGTTCCCATGTCTGCTTAGTTAGAACATTGACCTCTGATCCTAGATCTAAGACAACCTCATCCATTTCAAACTCACCAATCTGCGCTGTGAATTTCATTTCTCTCCCTGTCCTTGTATGTCTTGTAATGTTATGGACAGCGCGGTGTGCACTACCTGAGAGAGATGGTTGCTGACACTGATCTATCATGCGTTGTATCTCACCAACATCTTTGTCATTTCTCAGGAGTTTCATGCAGCTGTGCAAGAAGGATTGTACACTCCCTGTCGATTCCTCCTCATCGCATCTTCCCGATGTGGTAGCCTGCTGTGCCTGCTCAGGGCTCTTGTCACAAGAGGTTTGCTGTGGTACGCCTCTAGATGGCGGTACCTGAGATCCGGATGGGGTCAGTTCATCAAAGGAAGCCTTGGCTTCATGAAATGTTTCCTTATTCTTCTGTAAGTCCAATGGTGTTGTTTTACTAGGAGCTCTGTGTACCCACCCCTGACTTGGGTTTTTTCTGTTCTCTTGCAATGTTCCACTGGTGGAAGCACCGCTTCGGGTCACAATGTTAACGTTTGGTTCTGGTTCCTTCGGTTCAGCAGTGATAAGCTGGATGTTCTGGTGTGCTGCTGGCTTAGGGTCTTTCATCTTAGCTATCAGGATAGGGAACTCTTCGATGGTATGGTCGTAAGATTTGTAGTAGTTACAAGTAGTATAGCGTTCTGACAGTCCCTAGCATAGTGTCCTACAGTTCCATAATTATAACAAGTGACTGGTCCACGACCTTGGACAAATCCCCCTCCTTGACCTCATCCTCTGAATCCTCCTCCACGGCCTCCATAAGTCTGATCCGGTGGTGGTCCTGCTGCTGGACCCTGTGTGTCTGCTTGGACTTTGTACACATCGTGTTGTCTTTCTGACATGAGATCATAAGCTCGGCAGTCCTATTGATCATGCTCGATGGATTTACAGAAAATACAATACAAGTTCTTAGGTGTTTGTACATACTTCTGAAGCAAAGGGCATTGCTGAGGTGGATGTCCATGTGCTTTACATATTTCACACCATGGCCCTTGTGTTCTTGGTAAGGGGCTAGGGGCCCCTGATGCTAAATAGTCTGCAAAGACTGGATAGTTGTCTTTACTATGGCCTCGTGCTCTACACTTGATGCACCATATGTCCTGCATAATCTCTTTTCCTTTCTTAATTTCGTGTATCTGTAACGTGAGGTTGGCCAACTGGTTCTGTAGGGTTTTCATGCCTGTGGTAGTCTCTGCTAGAGGTGAAGCCTATAGTTTCATTGCCATCTCCAGCGCTTCATCTTGTGTAGTGAGTTTCTGTTGCATTAGTGGCATTCTGATATGAGGGAGCAGTGCTGCAATAAACCATTCCTTATGCTGCTCTGGTGCAAACTCAAAACTTACTTGGTCTATGAGGGCTTTGAACTTCTGGTCAAAGTCCCATACTGACTCTGATGGAAGCTGCTTAATATCCTTAAGCTCTGTAATACACTGAGACTCAGATTTAGGTTTCTTAAACTCTTTGATCATGGCGTTCTTGACCTGGGCAAGCGTCTTGGGTAATGTAGTATACTTGATGTACCATGTCAAGGCTCTATCTATGAGTGTGGTGACCAACTGTACAAGTTTAAGGTTATCATCGTTGATTGTTTTAATGGTCCACATGGCTTCACATAGGAACCAATGCTGTTCTGGGTCTTCTGCTCCTGTACCTTTAAAAATAGGAAGCTTCATGTCATCTCCCATTCTATTCCTCTGTGGTGGATTCTGACTGACTGGGGTACTACCACTTAGCGGTGTAGGTGAAGGTGTTGTAGCGGGAGTAGGTACTGTCTGTGAACTACTGGATGGGGTACCTATGGGGTTATTCTGAGTTCCAGTCTGTTTCTACGGAGTATAAGGGTGGTAAGGTATACCCTCCTCGGATTCTTCTGTGGTGCTAGGAATCTGTTGTCGAATACTATCTGAACTGTTCTCAAATATTGGAGATCTATGGTCTACCTTATACTTCTTTCTGCTACGTGTTCTTCCAATGTCGTCTAAATCACTTTGAAAGTCTTGTGACATTACTATCTTTACTTATTCATCTGAGACTAAATCCATTCTTCCTTTTTCATATAGCAGCATCTTAAGGGACAAGTTTAGAGATCTTAGGTACTTACCACGATATCCTCTGAAGAAGTATCGTTCGACTTCGCTGAAGCTCTTTCTCTGATCGACTGCAAATTCTGTAACAAAGCCGTTTAGCACGCTGGTAAGCCAAAAGTACACTGCTCTTGTAATCGGGTTGTCAAGGTTCTGCACGGTCTGAATCAGCTCCGGTGTCCAGACAATGTTTCTTTTCTTCTTGAATGTGTTGCTAGCTGTCAACTTGGATAACCAGTCGAAAAGATCATTGCCGTAGGTTTCAAAAAATATAGCGTGTATGTCTGAAGCAATATGCTTTACTAGCCAGTCCTTTGTGCTCAGTTTAGGGCTTCGATTTTCTTTCTTGGCAAACTCTCTTAGATCTGAATCCAGCCACTGATGAAACTCTTCTCTGGTAGGGTGCCAACAGAACATAGACTCCCAGTCGTTTAAACCGGCAACAGAGCCATTTGTTGATTGCATGGGAAGACCTGGGTTTACTATAATCAACCAACAACACCCCTAACTCACTGGCCCTTTCAGTGACAGACCACAAGGCGGCCTGAAGTCTCACACGAAGTGAATCTAATGGGTTGGCCAAGACTCAAGTGTCTTGGACCAGGTTCTGTGGCAGTCCTACTGGTATCACGTAGCTCTTCGGGTTGCGATATCTACCTCTGGGTTGGTGCGTCACGCAATCCCCCCGTCGCGCAACTCTTCTTACTGCAACATCTCTACCCTTGCGCGCATCGCGTGGGTTCTTCCCTCATCACACAACTTCTACCTACTCACAATATCTTCCTCTTTATTGCATCCACTACTACATTTTGACCAAAAATCCGACGGCCGTCATGTCGGATTTTTGACACTTTTCTGTCACATGTACGACACTTTGAATTTTTTTTAAGTGTCGGAAACTTGTCGTCGATTAACCGACACTTAAATAAACGTCGCTTAAGCGACACCTATGTAACCGTCGCTTAAATGTCAGGTGTCGCTTAAGCGACAGAATATTTTCGACGGTAGAAAAAAAAATTAAAAAAAACCTTCATAACCGTCGCTTAAGCGACGAATATCAACGTACGGCGTCAGATATGAGACACCTACAACCGTCGGATAAGCGACGGAGATCCAAAAAGGCGTCGGAAAAGCGACGGTTAGTTAATATTTAAAAAAAAAAACTACATAAAAGCTTGAAAAACCGTCGGACAAGCGACGGATATAACCATTAACCGTCGCTTAAGCGACGCTTGTTAAAAAAAAAATTTAAAAAAATTAAAATTCATTGAAAACATGAAAATAAAGATTGGAGGACAGGTGCGGGAATCAATCTCTTTTCTTCTCCACTCTCTCTGCTATCTAGCTCTATAGCTATTAAGGGGCAGATACCAAAAAGGCTTTCTCTGCTCGGCAAGATGACTGGCGGTAATCCATTTATTTTCTTTTCTGCTCTCTCTGTAGATCACTTTGTGTATCTTCCTATATCTCCACAGCAGCGGAAGGGAATGACTAGGTTTTTTTATCGTTCGTTCTATATCTCGACAGCAGCTGTAGGTAATCTCCGTAATCATAGCCAACACCAATTAGCATAGATCATCTAGCCAGGTTGGTAATGAAGAGAACAACGAGGGGTGGATTAGTTTACATACTCTTCTTCTAGATCGTTCTTTCTCTCCTTGGTAACCAGCCAGACATAGAATCCTTCCTTCTGACCAGACCCATTAGCTTGACTTATGACCATACCCGTGCGTGACAAGAAATACCCGTGATGCAGAGCGAGGAAGAATAGAGAGGGATAAATCTATAACCTTTACCTGCTTCCATCAACCAATAAATAGTTACAATCCAGTTAATCTCCATGGCTCTCTGCTCATTCAATTTGAGACATTAAAAAATTAAAAGTTGTCAATCAAGCTTAACATGGGGATATGAATGAAATATGACCAAAGGTTGACAATGCCAAGGGTAATAAGAGAATATGCATGTCTCTGATAGATGTGGGATAAGTAATGTAAGCCAAAGGCAGATTGATGTGTCAGACCTGCAATGACTTCATAATCTCTGGCTCTTTTCCATCACTTCGCTCAAGTGCTTCCTGTGCTTGAAGCTCCATAGATTCACGCATCAGTTGACTTAAGAAAGTCACATCATCAGACATGACACNTGCTTCTTGTGCTTGAAGCTCCATAGATTCACGCATCAGTTGACTTAAGAAAGTCACATCATCAGACATGACACCAAGCCCCCTTAAAATCTTGGAACCCAACTGCAAAC
>LPNX011221948.1:4681-29136 GCA_001517045.1 Pseudotsuga menziesii
ATATTCAAGTGCTAAGGGCTATAAAAGATGGAAAGTTCCCTGATCAGTACATTCACCATCAGTGAATTCAGTAACTGAAAATGGCTTGAGGCCAAGGTTAATGCTTCATTGGATAAGCTATCAGCCTTAGTATTGTGTTCTCTGAATATGTGAACTGCTTTTAGCTGGATGAAGTAAGGTTCCATATCACGGATACATTGACACCAGCCATCAAGTGCAAGTAAAATTAGTGATGATCTTCTATTGAACCAATTAATGATGGCTGTGGAGTCACCATGAATGTGCAAAGTGGGAAGGACCATGGATTTAGCACAATAAAGGAGAGTCCATAAAGCAAGTAGTTCAAATCTGGTGTTTGTACTCAGACCAACACCTAATTTGAAGCAAAAATAGTGGTCCTAGGTGATCAAAAGATGAACATCTATACCTCCAATTTGATTGGCTAAAGCCCCATCAAAGAAGATGTAGGTACCATTATAGAAATAGTTTATTTAGTCAAACTTATTACCTTTCTTTTTTGTGTTGGCTTAGCCATTTTCAATTCACTAACTCTAAAATAGCTAATAAGTGTTGGCTAATAATGGTGACAACTCTCGGTATTATGTTTCATTAGGTTGCAACATGGCCAACTTGTGAAACAAAATACCAAGAATTGTCACCGTTATCAAAATAGTTTATTAGGTAAAATTATCAAAATAGCGGAAGATGTAGGTACAATTATCAAAATAGTTTATTTAGTCAAACTTATTACCTTTCTTTTTTGCGTTGCCTTAGCCACTTTCAATTCAATAACTCTAAAATAGCTAATAAGTGTTGGCTAATAATGGGGACGACTCATGGTATTTTTAATGAATGAAATTCATTTATGAGAGAAGATTTACCAAAATTTAAGTTTGTGAAGAGTAAGAAATTCATAGGAATGGTTGGAAGTGTTGTTCACTAAGCCATGCTATTAATGAAGAATTTTCATGTTGTTATTTTCCAAGTTTAAGCCATAATTTGTAATTGGTTGAAATTAGTTTGGTTTATTAAGTTTAAAGTACATTAATCAAATTAATAAACTTGTTTTTAAGTTGAGTCTTATATTAAGCATTAGTTTTGAACTAATCATTGCTGCTACTGTTACTCACTAGCAGTTTTAAACTAATTTATGTTGTTGTTGCTACTCACTGAAAATGTTGTTATCACTTGCTAAAACTAGAGTTGTTACTTGTTGATATTGTTGTTGTTACTTGTTGAAACTGTTGTTGTTACTCACCAAGAGTCTTGAAATTGTTTATTTTATTGTTGTTACATGTCTATAATTGTTATTGCTACGAGCGCTAGTAGTTTCTTGACTAACACATTTCATAATTAGAGTTAAAGTTATTATTCATGTAAAGTTTTTTTTAATAGATATGTATTATGTAATTAGTATTTGTCTAAGTAAATTATGGATCTCATTAGAGGGTCATACTTCCGCTACTGTGTGCATAATGTAATTAATTTACATAAAAAAAATGGTCTGTGTTAGCTTAGTTTGATGTAACTCAAGGAGGCGTTACAAGAGCAATCGTTCAAAGTGATGAAGTTTCAGTTGATAAATTATGATGATTTTATAAAGAAGAACACAAGGGATCAAATTTAACTCATGGGATACCCAAAGCTTGGCTGTCAGATAAATATGAGAAACTTTTATTTGCCATAAGGAATTCTTTTACATGTGAAGGAATATTTGACACAGTGGATCAATTTCACTTCAAATTGTTGTTAAATTTCATTGGAAAAACATTTTTAGATATCCCTTTTGATTTGTACAGAAGTCTAGGAAAGATGGCACATAGGTGCAACCGAAACCTAAGAAGGTAGAACACCAGTTTATTTCATTTTGGATTAATCAAATTGCTCATGCTTGAAGAGATTAGGAAAATGAGCAGGGATTATAACATGTTTCTTTTCCTTGTTGGTTATGATCCTGAGGTGCTAGGTATTCCTTCAGCAAGGAGATGCACTCCAAGATCAAAAGAAAAAACAACTACTCAAGCAAACAACATGATAGAGAAAAAGACACGAGTGAGGAGTAGAGAAAGGGTAAGATTCATATGGAGAAAAAACCTAGGGTTGTTATAGATATAGAGGAGAGACCTGAATTTTAAAAGAGTAAAAATAAAATGAAAGGAATAAAGTTGGACTTTTTTGAAGAAAGGGTGGAGATTAAGAGACCTAGGACTAGATTAGCAACGAAATGGAAAAAATATGTGGAAGAAGATACATCAGAGACTCCACTTGAGCAATCTATCCAAACAAAGAAGAAAAAACTCTCCAAAGTACAACCATATTAATAGACATAGAGTAATGATCCAGAGGTGAAGAAGGTAAATATATCGTTAATAGAAGCCCAGTTGATGATTGTTCAGTTGCAAGAAGAAGACATAAAACATAGGTTTGAAGTAGATGGAAGTCTAGACCTATATGAAAAATCTTTGATGGATCTTAGAGGGATGCTAAGGAGAAGATTCCCATTACATAAACAAGTTCAAAATTTATATAAGTAGAACAGATCCCTTAAAGCAGAAAACAAAAATATGAAGAAAGAGTTGCAAATGTTGAAAGATGAGGTCAGTGCAGGTAATCTAAAACTTCTTGTTGAGGCAAGAGATAAATTTGATGAAATTAGACCATAACATGCTTAAATTTTAGTATTAGAGCCTTGGAAAAGGTTTGAAAGCATCCAGACAAGTTTTTGCACAAAAAATGCAGTTTTCATAACTGTTGCAGTGCCAATAGTGTAAAAACAACGAAAATTCTACAAAAGTTCTGAAGATGAAACTTTTGTAGCGCCTGCAATGTAAAATAAGGGAAAATGCTACAAAAATTATGGAAACGCATTTTTGCAGCACTAAAAGCCAGAATTGAATAGGGGACATTGCAGAAGTTTCCAATTTATCTCTAGCTCAGCTGATAGGTCAAAGATTGGCTTTTATATGGATAGATTTTTACCAAATCAGTATGAGAATCGTGTTTGTAAATATTTTTCTTTCGAAGTAACTAAGGGGTTTAATTTAGGGTTGAGTTCTAAAAGTTAGGGGAATAGTTTATGTATGTTATTGTGTAACTATTCCTAACATACACAACCTTGAAAGGAAACATCTCGATGGAATAATGATAAGTCTTATAAACAAATCACAATTAAATGTAAATAATCTTCCCAACTATTAAACACACCATCCACATATTTCTTTTAATGGATTTAATACAAACAATTTATTACTATGAATACAGTAATAAAAATCTCGTAACCAAATACTATCATTTTACTTTTATAATAAATTGCTATTGGATTCATTATTGTTTTTCATAACTTAAAATTAAAACCCATTACTCATTATAAGCCAATCCAATGGCTCTATAACCTTAAGGAGTCTAATATGATCTCAAATAATTAATTCATAGTTGGAAAATAATTAGTTCACACTTGAAAACTAAGGACTTATTCCTAAATCATATCTTTTGTGAGATATAGTTCATGTGGACAGAGTTCTTGAACTCTGTCCTCATGGACAGTTTTTGTTTGATGATGATATTAACAGGACTTTGGGCGTGCATCCTAGTTTGTCACCCCAATTTTCCTAACCCCAATTCTTGAGGGTTTTGGCATTGAATTGTCGACCTTAGACCCTTCCTGTAATGGTTGTCTTTGCTGTATTCTCCAACTTGTTAAGGTGTATAACTACCCCAACGAAGAAATTGTTTGCTTTGCCTTGGTTTTTTAAAAGTCACTACTTATTTCAACTTCTTTGTTCCCAAAATTTTGTCCCCGAACTAGTGTGTTTTTCAAGGTATTGGCTTTGAGAGGATCTTTTCCCTATGGTATATTTTTTATTGATCCAAGGTCGTTCCCTAGATATGGTACCGCTCTCTGCCTTAAGACCTGCTCTTTATTGGCACCGCCAGAATGGGTACCCTGTGGTGGGGCGGGTGATTGGCACCCCCTTATTACTTTATTTATTAATTTCCTTTCCTGCCTTATGACTTGCCTGAGCTAGAAACATGAAATTCAACCCCTACCCCTTATTTCTCTTTCCTTCTAAAAGATTGAGGGCTTCTATTCCCTATAGTATTTGACCTTACCGGTTGAATATGAGGATGAACTAGTCTGGTGAATTAATACCTCCTTGTGAAGTAAGACCTCCTCATTATGGAAGTATTTATTTCCTTATTATTCCCATAAGAAAGTCTGACCTTCCTTACCTTAAGAGGGGTTTTACTAGTTGTATTCAGGGGCGCCAATTTCCTAGTTCTATTTTAACCGTTTGATAGGTCTGGATAATCAGTCTCTTCGAAGTACTTCTTTGATCAAGCTTGTCTATGCAAAACTAGAGAAATTGTGTAATTACATCTATAGATGCGCTACAAAATGAATGATCACTATAATAGTGACTCACAAATATGAGAGGGGGTGAGGCGCGAAGCCCTATTCTAAGTTCTTGACCCGAACAACAAGTTTCTCATTTATAAGGTAAGAATGTTTGTAAATTGAATCCCTGAATAACCCACTAAATGAGGAAGGGTCTATCTACATTCAAGCTTGTCCCACAAAGGATCAAACATCATAGCGCGCACAAAAAACCCTTGTCACCCAAAAACCCTTGTCGCAGGATGCCCAAAAACCATTGTCACAACATGCCCAAAAAAGGAGGTCATGATGCTTACCCGTTGAGCCATGAGCTCCAAATCCAAAACGTGAACCGTGTGCTCCAAATTTGCACCGTCGGCTCCAATTCTCAAGCTTGAGCTCCAATTATCAACGATGAGCTCCAATTCTCAACGCTGACCTCCAATTATCAACCGTGAGCTCCAATTCTGAACCCTGTGCTCCAACGGACCTACTCCCAAATTCACAAAAACCTCCAAATTGAATTGAACTGTCCAAAACGAGTCGCGGCAATGTCCAAATACACTTGTCATTTGTTATTATATATTATTATATATTATATGTTTTTTTATTTTTATTACATATTATTTTATATTATATGTATTTTATTTTTATTATATGTTATTTTATATTATATAAATTGCCATAATAGTATTAGGATATTTTTATTATATCCTAACTTGAATAAAGAACCTTCACATTAATGAGGGAAGAACCATCTACATAATGACACATCCCTATCTTGGATAAATGAAAATATATCTTTGAAGGATGATTGAAAAGTTGAGCATGTGAGCATGTGAGCATGGTGATGATGATGATGATGATGATGATGTTGATGATGATGATTATGATTATGATGTTAATGTCGATGATGACAATGATGACGATGTTGATGATGATGATGATGATGATGTTGTTGATGATGATGATGATGTTGATGATGACGATGACAATGATGATGATGATGATCCTGATGATGATGATACTGATTGTGATGACGATGATGATGATGATCTTGATGATGATGATGATGATGATTATCATCATCATGAGGATGACGATGAAAATGATGACGACGACGACGATGATGATGACAATGATGATGAAAATTATGATGTTGATGTCGACGATGACAATGATGATGATGATGCTTATCATCATCATGAGGATGAGGATGATAATGACGACGATGATGATGAATTTGATGATGATGATGTTGATGATGATGGTGATGATTATGATGTTGATGAAGACGATGACAATGATGATGTCGACGATGGCAATGATGATGATGTTGATGAAGACAATGATTATGATTATGACGATGATCATGATTATGATGATGATCGTGATTATGTTGATGATGATCTTCTTGATGATGATGATGATGATTATCATCATCATGAGGATGACGATGATGATGATGACGATGATGATGAAGATGATGATGATGTTGATCATGACAACGATGATGATGATGAAGATGATGATGAATATGATGATGATGATGATGATGATGATGACGACGGTGATGATGATGATGATGAAGATGATGATGATGATGATGATGATGATGATGTTGATCATGACGACGGTGATGATGATGACGATGATGAAGACGATGATTATGACGATGATCATGATTATGAAGATGATGATGATCTTGATGATGATGATGATGATTATCATCATCATGAGGATGACGATGATGATGATGTTGATGATGAGTATCTTGGATAAATGAAAATATAGCTTTGAAGGATGATTGAAAATTTGATCATGTGAGCATGTGAGCATGGTGATGATGATGATGTTGATGATGATGATTATGATTAAACGATGTGTGATGATGACGACGACAACGATGAAGATGATGATGTGTGATGATGATGACGACGATGATGATGATGATGTCGATGATGAAAATGATGATGATGATGATGATGATGATGATGATGATGACAATTTCAATATATTTCATCGTCTTCTTCATCCATGTAATCATCTGTATCATCAGATACATAGTCAACATTATAAGGATTGGCCATATCATCAGCTGCGCTCATTGTGTCATCGTCAGAATAATCTTCATCGGCATTGTCTGCTAACTCAAGTTGATCATGCTATTTGTCATCATATTCTTCTTCCAGAGAACCCTCTTCATTACCATCATCTAGGTTATACTTTACCAGCCTTCCCCTTGGATCGTGTCTCACAACAAATGACCAACCCGCTTTACCTGGAACCTTTGAGTAAAATACTTGTTCACATTGGCTTGGAAGAACATAGGGCTCTGTTCCTGGCTCAAACAACCTTGTGTTTACCATGGTAAATCCATTATCATGTTCAATAATAGTTCTATCGGGATCACGTTGATTCAATCGTAACCTGTACCATTTGACAATGAATAGAACTACCTTAAAGGATTTAAAGTTACACTGTATAATATCTTCCAAATACCCATAGTATCGATTTTTTGAGACTTCTGGATGTATGTCAGTTCTAGATGAAACATTGGTAACCTCAAAGACAGCCGGAACCCCAGAATCTGATGTTTTCTTTGTTTCATCCAGTTTTTTGATCTTATATCTACCTCCATTGCAGACCATAGCCTTATGGTGTTTTACCTGCAATAAGTAATACACGAAAAAAATACACAACCAATCAGTCCTTATGCAACAATACATGGAAAAAAAGAACATGTACGTCAAAAAGTAATTTGCAAAATAAAAGATTTCGAGGGATATTTGATTAATTATATAACTGTCATTTTATCTTTTACACCATATGCCAAAGCGATTTCCTTTTCTGTTCTATTGTTAGATTCCATTGCGTTGTGCTACTTTTACCAATGAATCCACACCTTCCCATGATATTCCATGACCCAATTGTGTGCATCGTTCAATCCATACCTTCATCCAGTCAAGATTGTTTGTGATGTATAAATGAATTGCATCCCATTCTCAACCAATTGTTTAATGACAATAACCATTAAAATCAAAGAAAGGTGTAAATCTCCTGAACAAAGACGTATATGCTCTTAATTGAAGCAATGATGACTAGAAAATACAATTAGAATATGAAGGATATAATAAAAATCCACTAGCTAATAATTACCTTTCAGCTTCCTCAATATACCTTTCTCCTTTAGTTGCTCCCCTTCAAATTTGTTATTGGAGTCTGGATCACAAATGCGATGTAAATTGAGCTTTGATGCTAAAATAAGAAGATATTCACTAACATAACACATGTTTTGGTATACCGTATATCCTTCCATCATAGAACCCTCCGGATGTGCTAGTTGTCTCACCAAACACTTCATAAATTTCAAGTGCCTCTCAACCATCCACATGAACCTTGAGTGCACAGGTCCACACAACTCAATCTCCTCAACTTGGTGTATGAGGTAGTGTTCCTGTGCATTGAAAAATGTCGATGGTAGATGCTTCTGCATTTCACACATGAGACGAGGAATTTCTCTCCTCCAATAATTTATATCTTCTTTATGTATTTCTTTAGATGTGAACCATCTACAAGTGATGCAAACCAATAACGATATTTGACAAAAATAAACATTAAATTACAATATATGCTGAAATAGTGCACAAATAAAACAAATATAAATTATTATATGGAGAATTAAAGAAACACTAAGCACATGCAAGTAATCGCTAGTTACCTCATGTATTTACCAAGATTATATATAACTTGTTTGACATTGTTGTCGAAGTTGTCCGGGAGAGAGAGAGGTAGAACATACTGTATCAATATACAAACCATGCCATTTATTAAAAAAAGAGTATACAGACAAGAAAAAATTATATGTACATAACAATAATAATTACCTTGATGAAGACATGCCAATCATGTGTTTTGACCCCCGCAAAATCACCTTTTTTAGTTATGATATTCTTCAAGTTTGCACATTACTTGAAGAAATTTAATTTTCTGCATTACTTCTTTGACAACATTGCTTTGTTGCTCCGTAAACATCCATGGAATTGAGTTTATATTAACTTCTTCTCCGTTGGTATGAAATTGGATGACGTCTTTCATTGCATGGTTGCTTTCTTGAATGTCTTTGCACACTTCCACAACTTTATATTTCTCCCTCCTTAGCTCTAGTAGTCGCCATAAGGTTTCAGTAACATTCTTTACAATATGCATTGTATCAAACAAATGAGCAATTTGTAGGTGCTCATAGTAGGGAAACCTGCTGAATTGAATAGGATAACTTTTCATTCCTCGTGGAAGACCATTAATGCCTTCATGATCACGATGGACATCATGAATATTAGTTTATAATTAATAAATTACATCATAAATCAAATATGGCCACTACAACAAACAACTCACAATAAAAATTAAAATACATAAAAATTCATATACAATGATCCATACGTACCATGATGACGATTTATATTGTATTGCATCTTCCAAAGGTGAGTTGTCATTCTCCATGGTTTTAATGCAGTCTCCTGCTTCCCATTGAAAATATTTCTTTCAGTTGTTTTATACCTATGATTCTTAGAGAGGAAATGCCTATACTTATCAAACACCTCCTTTCTTAATCTTTTTGAAAGACGAGATTTTATCATAGGACCACAAACTGGACATGCAAATTTACCCTTTGTTTGAAGACCTACAATATTTACATATGGAATATCTATGTCAAATATATTCATTTATAAAATATTCTAACTACTCCATAGCATTAAATGCAATTAAAGTGGAACTTAAAATTACAAACCACAAAATGAAGTTAACCCGGGGGCATCGTGTATTGTCCATACAACCATTGCATGGAATTGAAATTGCCTTTGTCGTATTGGTCTAGATACGTCATACATAGTTATGCCATTGCATAAATTCAGTAGTGTTAGTTTTTCAACATTAAGCTAGCATTATGTTAGGATCTTTACTGAGAGAACAACAAGTACAACAATCAAACACAAGAGACAATGAACACAATGTTTTTCATTGGGGAAACCATAAATGGAGAAAACCCCGTAAATTCCTCAGAGATAGAATCAACACAATATGTAAAACCCCAAAACAGTAATATGCACTACCGACAGCAGTAATATTCTTCTTATCTAGCCCCAGTGTCTTCTCCTTCCTCAACTATGAGCTACACTTGAGTGTGTGAGTGATGTGTGCTAAATAGAGACCCCAAATCTCTATTTATACTAATCCCGACATGACTAAAACCCTACTAGGGCTGACCTCTACTAGGAGAGTCTAATAACCCTAGTGCCCCGAAACTGCGGGGACTTTAACCCTTACACAATCGGAGGCTTACCCACGATGACTTGACATTACTTGTTTACGTTATTGATTCTCCCGATCAAAACATCGGGGCATGACAACATGAATCAATTACACAATAGATACATCCCGGAATAAACATCGGGTTACAATACAAAGGATACATAGATGAATACATTCCGAAGTTACAAATACATCCATCAACACTCCCTCTTAACTAGGAAGGTATTCTTTCGACACAATTTTCAGCACTGGTCTTCTTCTCTGTATCAACTGGATCATCTCATCATCTGCATCTCAAGTCTTCTGAGTATTCAAGTCATCTTCATTCTTTGAATATGGATCATCTCTTGATCTGGATCATCATCACTAGATCTATATCATATCTCGATCTATATCATCATGGGACATCATCACTGGATCTGGATCATCTCTCGATCTGGATCAAAATCACTGGATCTGGATCATCATCACTGAACTGGATCTGGATCATCACTGGATCTGGATCATCATCACTGGATCTGGATCATCACTCGATCTGGATCATCACTACTGGATCTGGATCATCACTCGATCTGGATCTCTCGGAGTCATCATAACTAGATCTGGATCTCATCTGGTCATCATCATGTGTGCTATCTCGTCATAGGAAGTTCTACAGAGCCAGCCTTCTTTCATGCTGGTTGTAGGCCTAGCCATCAGATAGGTCTTCGCCCATCACTTACATCTAACCTACTCGTCAGAAAGGCATTCCCAGCACTCACATCTGATCATGTCGTAACCTACAATCACATCAGAAAGGCCTTGCACTCACATCTGACATGGAAGGAACTGAATCCTCTCACCATGACAGAATGGCCCGCACTTACATCTGACATGGAAGGAACTGAATCCTCTCATAATGACAGAATGGCCCACACTTACATCTGACATGGAAGGAACTGAATCCTCTCACCATGACGGAATGGCCTGCACTCACATCTGACTTGGAAGGAACCAAATCCTCCACGCTCGTCAAAAAGGCCCCCAGTCCCAGACTGAGCTACCTGGTAACAGACCAGGTGCCTCCACTCTCCTGGAGAGTGGTAGTTTCCCTTACATCTGTCCTACTTGACAGAATGGCCAACACTCATATCTGACATGGAAGGAACCGAATCCTCCAACCATGACAGAATGGCTCAGCCCTTACATCTGACCTGCTTGTCAGAATGGCTTTGGATCTTAGCACTCATATCTGACATGGAAGGAACTGAATCCTCTCACTGTGACAGCATGGCTCAGCCCTTACATCTGACCTACTCGTTAGAATGGCTTTGGGACTCATCACTTTCCCTTAGAGGAAACCTCGATCTAAAGAACCCCAAGCTTCTCCCTGAAGTACTCGAACTTCACTTTGGCTAATGGTTTCATCAACACATCAGTTATCTGTTCCTCCCTCGCAACATACTGGAGCTTCACTGCTCCTCTTTGCACCATATCCCTGATATAGTGATACTGGATCTCGATGTGCTTCGACTTGTCATGAAACACTGGATTCTCTGACAACTTCATGCAACTCTCGTTGTCACAATGTATACAAGTAGCATCCATCTGGACATCAAATAAATCAGACAGTAGCTTCTGCAGCCATACTACCTCACAACTACCTGAAGAAGCTGCGACATACTCTGCTTCAGCTGTACTCAGTGCCACACAGGATTGATTCCTACTAAACCAAGAGATCACACCTGATCCCATACCTAAGCAACATCCTGAAGTGCTCTTCCTATCGACGGCACTGCCCGCCCAATCTGAATCAACATAACCCTCCAGGTTAATCTTCTGATTCACATCATACTTGAGCCCATAATCAACTGTACCACTCAGGTACCTCAGAATATGCTTTGCAGCAATCAAGTGAACATTTCTTGGATCTGTCAAGAACTGGCTCAAGGTGTTCACAACAAAGCAAATGTATGGTCTTGTGTTCGTCAGGTGCATCAATGACCCAATCATCTGACGATACATCGTAGCATCAACCAACTCTGAAGAAGCATCACTCAATAGCTTCAGGTTCGATGCCATAGGTGTGGCCATATTCTTGCAGTCCATCATCCCAAGCCTCTTCAGGATCTCTACTGCATACTTCCCTTGTCCAAGGAAGATTCCATCAACACTCTGCCACACCTCCATACCTAGAAAGTAATGCAAAGTAATGCATCATACCCAAGTCCTTCATCTCGAACTCGACAGCAAGATTTCTCTTCATATCAATAATCAACCCATCCATGCCTGTCACGAACAGATCATTTACATATAGTAGAAGCATCACTGGGTTGCCATCTTCAACCTTCTAGTAAAGGTTGGAATCTGCTTTACTCTTGGTAAATCCCAAACTAGATATAAAACTATCAATTCTCCCGTACCATGTCCTAGGTGCCTGTTTCAAACCATACAGGGCTTTCTTCAATTTGCATACATGAGACTCCCTGTCATGTGTCTCAAAACCAAGTGGTTGTTATACATACACTTCCTCTTCCACTACACCATTCAAGAAAGCAGTCTTGACATCCATCTGGTGTATCTTCCATTTCATCACTAAAGCCAGAGCAAGTACCGATCCAATGGAAGTGTATCTGGCTACAGGTGCAAAGGTTTCTTCATAGTCTATTCCCTCTTTCTGAGAGAAACCTCGAGCTACAAATCTTGCCTTATATTTTTCAATGCACCGTCTACAGCATGTTTGATCTTGTAGATCCATTTGGAAGTTACAATTGACTTCCCGTCTGGTCTTGGGACAACATCCCAAACATCATTCTTCATGATCGATTAGTACTCTTCGATCATATCATCCTTCCATTCTTTCCGTTCTGCTGCTTCTTCATAACTGGAAGGTTCTTTATCAATGAAATCACATAGTAAAGCTACATACCCGGAACAGGATCTGGTCCTCTTTCTTTCTTTGTGATTCTCTTCTGGAGCCCCATATCTTTTCGCACCTTGGATAAGTTCTTGTACCCAAATAGGTTTCCTCTTATGAGGATTCTTCTCCATAGGTGGATCTACAGGTCTTCATGGTTCTTCAAATTCTTGATTTTCTTCTCAAGTTTCTTCATTCATGGTTGTATCATGAATTCTGGGTGCTTCTACTTCTTCAGGTTCTTCAGCAGGTCTCTTTCTGGATTTCTTGTAAGCTGTGTCTTCATCAAATGTCACAACCCTGCTGATGTCAATCTTCTTGTATCCTAGGAAATATATTCTGTAAGCTTTCAAGTTTTCAGAGTATCCCACAAATATACCCTTCTTTCCTGAAGGATCTAATTTAGTCCTCTTCTCTTTTGGAATGTGGATGTACACAAGACAGCCAAATATTCTGAGATGGCTGACTTCTGGTTTCTTGCCGGAGAAGACTTCTTCAAGAGTCTTGTTCTCGAGTACTCTATGTGGAGTACGGTTCTGTACATACACCATTGTTCTGGCAGCTTCCGCCCAAAGATGCATAGGAAGGTCTTGATCATGAAGCATTGCTTTTGCAGCTTCCATGATAGTTCTATTCTTCTGTTCTGCAATTCCATTCTGTTGTGGATTATAAGGAGTGGACAACTCCCTCTTAATCCCCGATTCTTTGCATAGCTCTTTGAATTCATTTGAAGTGAATTCTCCGCCATTATCTGATCGTATGGTCTTGATCTTCTTTTCAGTATGGTTCTCGATCAAGGCTTTGAATTCCTTGAACTTACCGAATACTTCTCCTTTGTTCTTCATGAAGTAAGCCCATGTCTTCCTAGAAAAGTCATCAATAAAAGAAACATAATATGCATACCCGCTTAGAGAGTTTGATGACATAGGACCGCATACATCGAAGTGGATGATTTCCAATATTCCTTTTGCTTTGCTTTCGCTACTTGGAAATGCCTTCTTTGTATTCTTTCCTTTCGCACATACTTTGCAGACCCCATCATGTTTTGCTTGGATTTCTAGAAGACCTTAAACAACTTTGCTTGCAATAGGTAGTGCTCTGTAATGCACATGTGCAAGCCTTCTATGCCAAAGTTCACTTGGCTCTACTGTGTCATGGACCAAGGCTTGTTCTGGATGGCCCTTCAATTTGTACAATCCTCCTTCTTGTTCTCCAATCACTATCGCATCATCGATAGTCTTTCCTTTTGGCCACATGATGACTTGACCATCTATGAATGCAACCCGCATTCCTTTTGCATCTAATACTGATATGGAGAGAAGGTTCTTCTTGAGTCCTGGCACAAACAATACTTCTTTCATTGTTAGAGACTTTCTAGAGTCTAATTTATAGGAATATTCCCCACTACCTTTTAATGGATATTGGTAGTCATCTCCTAGCTTTACCTTGTGAGGTGATTCATGTTCTGACAGTCTCACAAAGGATTCCTTGAATCCAGTCATATGTTTGGAAGCCCCACTGTCTATAAGCCAATCATCACTTCCATGAGTAATGTTACCTGTGAGAGTGGATATCAAAACATATTCATCCTCGCTTGAAGAATCTTCACTTTCATATCTGGATCTCTTCCTGGATGGTTCATCATCCTCTGCAGCATGAGCATGATGTATTATTTTGTTGATCTTCTTTATTATCTTCTATTTGTCAGGACAATTCCTTGCATAGTGTCCTGCTTCATCACATGTATAGCATATGATCCTAGATACACCTTTTCTAGTGTTATCTTTGTGAGAGTGCTTACCTCTAGAGCTATGAGGTCTTCTTTTGCTTGACTTGGAGTGAGACTTGGAGTGTACCGTGAGATCTTGGTCTTCACTCCCCATCTTCTCTTCTCGAGCTGCTATCTGAGCTTCTTCTTGAGAGCACCCTTCCCATAGTCTGCTGAACTTGACTAACTTCTTTCTAGCATAGATTCCTTGGATGAAATAATCCCATGACCTAGGAAGGCCATTCAATGTAGTCATTACAATCTCTGCATTTTCCACTTCTTCATCAACTGCTTCTAGTTGCTCTTTGATCTGAGAAACTCTTGTGAAGTAAGACTAGATTGTTTCTGCATTCTGAATCTTCACATTCTTCAGTTGGTTTCTCAGGGTCATCTTTCGGTTTATGTTCTTCCCTTCAAACAATCTGGTTAGGGCATCAAACATAGCTTTAGGTGTCTTGAAAGAGGACACCTGTGAGATAAGGTGATCCTTGATAGAATCAGAAATGATCCTCTTTTCCATAACCATCTTCTTCTTATGTAAGGCCTTTGCCTCATCTCCCTTTGGAACTGGAACCTCCTCATGGATGTAGGAGTCTAACTCATTTTCTTGCAGGACCAGGGAGATCCTATACTTCCAGGCTCGGAAGTTATCAGCTCCCTCAAGCTTTTCATCAAGCTTGGTATGATGAGACATCTTAACTGAGAACCTCAAATGGAAATACAAAATATTTTAGATCTTACCAGGTTCAAGATGTCGGATCTGAAACTTGAGCTGAAATACTATAGAGCTGGTTCATGAGCAAATTAGGGTTTTGCTTTTCCGTAGTTCTATCCACCCAAATGCCTTGAAATTTGTCCCTAACTTCGATTTTGGGGAGGAGATCAATCCAGGCCTGGGCTCACTGAAAAATTTCTCTTCTGTGAAAAGCCCTAATTTTCGACAACAGTGACAGGTCCAAAACTGAAAAACCTCAGAATTGGATTCTTCTTCGACAGAAAGATGTGCCCTAAGGAGGAGAGTTATTCCACCTTACTTTTGGTGAAAATATATGGAGGAATATCCACAAACTAGGAAGCCCTAGTTCCCGCGGCTGCACAGTGTCTTCTTCTCAGGTTAGCTCTGATACCATGTTAGTTTTTCAATATTAAGCTAGCATTATGTTAGGATCTTTACTGAGAGAACAACAAGTACAACAGTAAAACACAAGAGACAATGAACACAGTGTTTTTCATCGAGGAAACCATAAATGGAGAAAACCTCGCAACTTCCTCGGAGATAGAATCAACACAAGATGTAAAACCCCAAAACAGTAAGATGCGCTCCCAACAGCAGTAATCTTCTTCTTGTCTAGCTCCAGTGTCTTCTCCTTCCTCAATTATGCGCTACACTTGAGTGTGTGAGTGATGTGTGCTAAATAGAGACCCCAACTCTCTATTTATACTAATCCCGACATGACTAAAACCCTACTAGGGCAGACCTCTACTGGGAGAGTCTAATAACCCTAGTGCCCCGGAACTGCGGGGACTTTAACCCTTACATAATCAGAGGGTTACCCACTATGACTTGACATGACTTATTTACATTATTGATTCTCCCGATCGGAACATCGGGGCATGACAACATGACTCAATTACATAATAGATACATCCCGGAATAAACATTGGGTTACAATACAAAGGATACATAGATGAATACATTCTGAAGTTACAAATACATCAACAAGTGGCTCATCTATAAGAGGTTCGATGTATACATTCATATCTTTGAATTGGAACTTACCTGATTCATAATTTGAAGAACATATAAAATATATCATTATGAGAACCATTAAGATATATAAACCATGCATAAGAGTAAAATAATAGATATATATATATATGAAATTAAGATACATATTACGACAAATGAGATGCCACAACTACATTATAAATAAAATAATTTTCGTCAATAAAACCTGGAATAATCATCGACAACATTATGTGCTCCCTCTTTATTGACAACCATGGAGGAATGTTATTGCTGATAACAAAAATAGGCCACACCGTGTAAATGGATTTCATCTGTGTAAATGGATTAACACCATCTGTTGCCAAAGAAATCCTAAGGTTACGTGGTTCTTCTCTAAAGTGAGGCCACTTTTCCTCAATATCTCTAAAATCAGTACCATCCACAGGCATTCGGATAACATCATCTTGACTTCTGTTCCTGGCATGGTAATCCATAAATTGCGCTATGTTTTTGCACCTGAACAGTTGTTGCAAATGTGGAATGATGGGAATATAACGAAGAACCTTCTGAGGTACTTTTTTGTTACTTTATCTGTATGATATCTACTTACATGACATTCCGGACATTCTGTTGCAAATTCATGCTGATTATAATATATAACATGGTCATCGGGGCATGCATGAATTGCTTCATAATGCATTCCAATCTCTTTCATGATGGAAGATAAATCTCGATATGTGCGAGGTAAAATATTTGATGGTGGTAACAAAAATTCAGCTATCAAGCTACAAAAAAAAATGTTAACGTAATAAATAAATAATATTAACAAAACACGCTTCATCCATATGATGATCAACAATGAGTTAACAATACAATTATTAGAGGAATACAAATAAACTTTATCATGATCATACAATTATTAGATACCTTAGCATACGTGTGATTGTAGTGTTTGAAAGACCATTCATAACCTTCAAGTTCATTATCAACAATATAGTAGAGAGAAGATTTGTTTTGGAGCCTTCATAAATGGGTTCATATGCCTTATCGAGAAGAGGTATATCGTGAACATCATCAAAGTCATCATCATTTTCATTATCAACATCATCGTCATCCATTCTAACGTTAAATGAATCATGGATCAATTTATTTGTACCATCATCTTCAATTACATCATCGGCATGATCATCTTGTTCAATATGATTATTCACTTGTTCTCCATTAAACATACACACTCCATGATCCTGATCCTGAACTTGTTCTGAAAGCACTTCCTCTAGACGACATGCTATAGGGTGTCTTTCCTTTAATATAAATACATGGAAACATCAATGGATTTACATTAATACATGAAAAAATAATAATACATACAATTACAAAAAACCGAATATAATAATGTTTATAATGCTAAACCTACAAATGGCCGATATTCGTTCCCCCCCTCAGCGTGTCCATGTTCCCTGCAATGTTTTGTGGCTGTTGAGATCAATATTCTTCTCCTCTTAAATCCCCTACATTGAGTACATGGACAATAACATTTGCCATCACCCCTTCGTTTCATTCCATCCCATAGTCTAGCAAGCAATTGTCGGTTGTCTTCGTTTGGATCCGGAATATTTAATCTATTTGAAATTTTGTCATAAACTCCGTTAATGAATATAACTGGTTGTCTTAAAAAATCAAGTTCCATGCATCAAGGTTTTGTCAAATGGAGAGAAGTCAAAGAATAAAAAATTCCTGACAAACTGTTTATCGATGAAAAACAAAATTCCCACAACCGCCCGTTGAAGAATAAAACAATTCCTGAAAATGTCCGTCGAGGAACAAATAATTTTCGCAATTGTTCGTCGCTTCTACAACAAACATGTCGAAATGTTTAAAACAATTTATATTTATAATGGACATGCGTCAGATATTCGACACCTTGAACATAGTTACCATTGAAAGTATGGGGCTATAAAATTTAAAATCATGTAAACCTTAATTTTTTTTATTAAGAAATCTATACTTCCCATCGGAGATCCGACGCTTATGGGTCGGATAACCGACATTTGTTGGGTTCACAGACGTCAAAGATCCGACCCAGAAGTGTCGGATAACCGCCACCACATGAGTCGGAAATCCGACGCCCATGTGTCGGATAATCGACGACGTTATAAATATTTTGTTGTCGGCATTCTGTTGATTGATTGTTGCCCGACACATCCGTGCGAAATTTCGGATGATGTTGGATTCAGACGTCGGATTTCAAGTTCAAATCCTGTTGTGTGTCTATACCTCAGGGACAACTCAATGTCATCTATGCACTCATTATCATAACCACATGATCCTCCTTAATAAACAAAAATTTCCATGTGTCTATGAAATTTTCTCCTTACCTTTTCACCTCTAGTTGATCTCGACCTATTAGATCTTGTATTAGACGTCTCGCTTTCAACCTCTTCTAGTCTATCTTCCTTACTTGAGGAAGATAGATCCGACAAGTACCTATTTGGTGGTACCTACAATCATTAAAATTGGGTATTATTTATTGCATACAAACATTATTTAGGTGGTACTAATACAGATAAATTCTCATGCTTGGTACCGGTTGGTGGTGGCAGGGTGGAATTTCCTTGTGCAAACAATAGGGGTTACCCCTGGTGAAAAGTATTAATTAGACATGATACAGTTTGGAATAGGGAACCCATCTGAATCTTGTCCCAATAGTCATTATGGTTTTCAGTTTTTATCAGTTGCACCCGGATTCGTCGTTTAGGGTTTTTGAAATGCAATAGATGAAATGCAACTAATATAATATCCATAATGATGCATGGGATAACTAACAAATCATACACCATTTAAAATTAAGAAGAATCAAATGTCAAGCAATCAATCATCATGTAAAGAATGCAAGCTATAAATTTGTCCAAAAGAACATTCTTTGGAGAACACAACCGCATATGCACTAAAATAAATGAAACATTAATACTTGCATTAGTAGCAGGAGTTTTGAATTTGTTGATATTGCATTTTTTTGGTCAAATAAATGATTCTCTAGCTTGTATTTAGCTTTACATTCATTCAAGAAATATGGGGACAAACTTTGTGCCATTCATTTTCACATAACTATGCAAATAGGTGAAACAACAAAAGTCCCTCAACTTGCTCATTTAGAAATACAATATACCTTCCATAAACTCCTATGAGCCCAAAATGTCATGCACCCCACTGCCATGAGCGAAGGGACCCCACTACCATGAGCCAAAAATGTCATGGACCCAAGGATTGTACTAGCAGTGCAATAATATCACGTTTAGCATGATAATGCCAACATAATTTCGTGATAATAGCAATAGATTCAGCAATAACAATAGCTATTTCAGCAATTACAATAGTAAATCAAGGAAAACATATTTTCAAAATTTTAATTATCAATGGGTCCAACACTCATAACTGGATCGAAGGCATGATAGGTGACAAGTGAATAACCTGATATGAAGAATCTACTATCAATTGGGGTTCTAATACAACTGATGCGAAGAAACCCAAAAATCTGCTATAAAAACTGAAATTTGAAATCTAGAATTAATTTTGAATATTAAAGCAATCAAAATATGAAACTAACAAGGCAATAATTGCATCATAATCTTCAACAGTCTTAAGGGTACTAACCGAAAAGAAATGAACAACAGTAATAACAAAAAATACAAGAGATTTCAACTAAAACTAAACACAACCTTTGAATTAAAAAAGTAAAACTTTTCAGGTAATAGTTATTGAACATAAACACTGCTCTTAGTCATTATGGTTTTCAGGTTTTATCAGTTGCATCTAGATCCATCGTTTAGGGTTTCTGAAATGAAACAGATGAAATGCAACTAATCTAATATGCATAATCATCTTATATAATTTTTTTGAACTTTTGTTTTATTGGATTTTTTTGTTGTGGAACTTAGTTTTTTTGTTAATACATTTATTTGCGAGTATGGTGCCAAATGCAAGTTTAATCATCCAAAAGACAAAGGAGGATCTCCAAAAATATATGAACAAAAAGGAGATGGGGATTCTTCCATAACTGAAGGAATATAGGATCAAGGGGTTTTTGTAGTTATAAATGGGAAAACCGAGAATAAAGTCACTACTATAAATCCTTCTACCCTACACAATTCCAAGGGTTTGACACTAAGGCTTCTGAGTGTTTCTTTGGATTTATTTATTTCTTAATGTGTGGATAATGGAATATATCATTAGTAATTTCAAGTTATATTTGTCAGTCCACATGAGGAGTCAGGCCATAATGTCCAATGTACATGTTATAAGAGATAAATCCCTTCCTCTTTTTATTTTGCTAAGGAAGCATTAAAACCATGGTGAATAGTTTGATAGGCTCTCTCTCATAAAACTCACCCATTTGGAACATACTTAGGCAAGAAATTAGGAGGGGTAGACATCCTTAGATTCTCATATAACTATATTTCTCTTGAAAATAGAAAATTTCAATACTTTTTAACAAACCCATTTCTTCCTCGGACAACCTAAGGCATTTCATACAAAAACTCGGTTTGTATAATGGAGTAAAGAAGTGGTCACATAACTGTTCATAATTTCTTTCTACTTATTTTCCTGTAAGCTTTGACAGTAAACATGAACAAGTATTCTATCAATGTTGCAACACTAAATCAAACCTTGGAAAGGGTTTTGGCACATACAATATCAAGCAAATAAGAAGCCATATAAAATGTAGGGAAACTTTCAAAACTTGGCTTATGGGCCCTTTTTATAGATATTTGCATTGAATAAGATAAAATAGCAGCCAATCAAATACTGACCCTCTTGTAACCACTAAGAATCACTAGAATTCAAATCTAATTTCTCTATGCAGTGATGGGCAATCTCCCGATTGAAATATTGTCATGACCCTTCTTAGATATGCCTAGAAAATCATCATCAATAATCACATATAAACGTGAATGCTTCCAAGGTAAAGGGGAAAGAGAAAACGAGTTTTTGGTAGGATCCATAGTATATAACTACACAATTGCACAAAATAAGGGGCCACAATTTAGCATTAATGCCAGGACCTAGCATGCATTTCCATCAAGCACTCAATGTTCATTTTTACCTTGTGAAAAAAATCAGATATGGCGTATTTTTGCACAAGAAGTTTTTGGTGTCCAATTTAAAATATGAAAATATAGGAAGATATGGAATGTTAAAACAAACGCTTCTAAAGTTGAATTATTCAAATTTTTCCCTATAAAGAAGGCATTGTGTGCATTTAGTGAACCTAGTGAAAACTAAATCAGATGAATAATTTGCAAAGAAAGGATGATTCAGAGTTTTTGGAAGTGTAGGCTTGTAATCCATATACAAGACTACATAAATCCAATTTAAGTTGGACCTGGATAGACATACTGACAGTGTTCCATGCATTTTCCTAAAGCAATTTATTTTTGCGAATGGCTTGTTTTTCAAATGGAAAACATAGGGTTTGATGGCGGTGAACAGTTTGACTTTAGGGTGATTGTATGGGTGTCTGTATGTGATCTTAATCATAGTCTTCAGTTCTGGGAACTGTAACATCCCTAACCTCACACAGAGAGGGAAATTCAGGGGAAGGGAAGTTCAACTTTTAAACTATATTATGAACACCGTCTTTTCAGCTTTTCCATACCAGTATAAATCCATGCTAAATAAAGATTTCTTCTGCATAGAGAACTTGTTTTTTATAATTCCAAATGAAAATTATTTGAGCAAAACTGGAGCATGCTCAATAATTCTAGGGTACTCACCGATTTGGGGGGCATTCTGTCAGACTCTGCATGACCTCCGCAAATCCTCCTCTGCCTCTGCAAACTGCCTGCCTCTGCAAACCCTTCTCTGCCTCTTCAAATCGTCCTCTACCTCTGCAAACCCTCCTCTGCGTGACCTCCGGCAACACCTGTCACGACCTCCTTTGCGTGACCTGTGGCAACATCTGTCGAGACCTCCTTTGCGTGACCTCCGGCAATAGGTTTGGATGTAGTTGTATATTGTGTCGGTTCTGATGTGGAAATTATTGTGTCGGTTCTTTATTTTGCGGAGAAATTTTGTGTCGGCTCTTTGTTTCGCAGGGATGTTTTATTTCTATTTATTCTTTGTTTCGATTCTTTGTTCTTTGTATTATTTTTATTTTTGTTTCAATTGTTTTATTTTTTATTTTTTATTTTTATTTTTTTGTTTTATTATATTATATTATATTTTATATATTATTGTTTTTTTTATTTTTTGTTTATTTTATTTTTTATTTTTTTTATATTTTTGTTTTGTTTTATTATTTTATATTTTATTATTTATATATTTTGTTTTGTTTTATTTTATATATTTAATTTTAATTTGATTAAGGATGCTTCATTATATTTCTATTTGTTGTTTATGGTACTTCGACTTTACAATGTGATCATTAACATAAGATATATGTTTTAGAATGACTATTATTGGGTTGATATATAACCAGCGTAGATCTAAATCCTAGGCTCTATCAAGCGCCGAGATGGATCAAATCTCTCGAGGTGCAAACCTCTTCTTAGGTATCCATTGATTTGATTCAAACCAAAAGACACATCTTTTTATTTAAGGTCCACATATAATTTTATTTTTATTAATATTTAATATTATTTATGGCCGACATATAATATTTTTATTATTTTTTATTTTGTTAGGAACGAACATTGCATCATTTCCCCACACATGGTTTTAAAACCATATGCAAGGTCCTCCTACAATTATGGGTTGTTTAGGAGGCCTTGCACATGGTCTTAAAACCATTTGCAAGGCCCTCCTACACCATGTACAATAAAACCATGGGTTGTTTAGGAGGCCTTGCACATGGTTTAAAAACCATGTGCAAAGCCTCCTAAACCATGTACAATAAAACCATGGGTTGTTTAGAATGTCTTGCACATGGTTTTAAAACCATGTGCAAGGCCAACATTTTTTGCAAATAATTCAATTTTGTGTTTTTTTCTTGACCCACATATTTATTTTACGATAATTAATTTTTTCCTTTTTTTATTGTTTTGTTAGGTAGGAAGATTACAACATCTCCCCCATATTAGATTGTTTTTGTGGCCGACATTTATTTTGGCCTATTAGAAAATTTATTTTTTATTAACTTTATGAAAGTGATATTATTTTTTATTTTGTGTTACAAAATCTCTCCCATAATATTCACTATCACTATTATTTTTTGCCAACATGTTACAAACGTTACATCACATTATAAGATCTCTCCCATAATAATCACTATCACTATTATTTTTTGCCGACATGTTACAAAAGTTACTAACGTTACATCACATTACATCTCCCCCATACTGGGTTGTAGAGCGCCTCTCGGCACAAAAATAACACATGTGCAATCTTGATGATATGTAAATTTAATGGTATTAATACGATGTACACTTTAAAACTTTGTGTTTAGTTTGGCATGTATAGATCATCTAGAAATGCTTGTTTTTAGGAGGCACACAAACAATTTGCTTGTTAGGATTGACTGTATGTACTAATTAGTGGTATCATGATGACGATGATGATCATGATGATGGTGATGATATTGATGATGATGATGAAGATGAAGAAGATGATGACGATGATGATGAAGATGACGATGATGTTCATGATGAAGATGATGATCACGATGACGATAATGATCATGATGATGATATTGATCATGATGAAGATGGTGGTGGTGATGATGATGATCATGATCATGATGATCATGATGATGGCGACGATTTTGATCATGATGATGAAGATGAGGAAGATGATGATGATGATGGTGAAGATGGTAAAGATTTCTTTTGCATAGAGAACTTGTTTTTTTATAATTCCAAATCAAAATTATTTGAGCAAAACTGGAGCATGCTCAATCATTCTAGGGTACTCACCGATTTGGGGGGCATTCTGTCAGACTCTGTGTGACCTCCGCAAAACCTCCTCTTCCTCTGCAAACTACCTGCTTCTGCAAACCTTAACCGCTACAAACCCTCCTCTGCCTCTTCAAACCGTCCTCTACCTCTGCAAACCCTCCGCTGCATGACCTCTGGTAGCGCTTGTCACGACCTCCTCTGCGTGACCTCCGACAACATCCGTCGAGACCTCCTCTGCATGACCTCTGGCAATAGGTTTGGATGTGGTTGTATATTGTGTTGGTTTTGATGTGGAAATTATTACGTCGGTTCTTTTTTTCGCGGAGAAATATTGTGTTGGTTCTTTGTTTCGTGGGGATGTTTTATTTTTATTTATTATTTGTTTCGATTCTTTGTTCTTTGTATCATTTTTATTTATTTTATATATATTTTTATTTTATTTTCTTGTTTTGTTTTATTATATTATATTATATTTTATAAAT
>LPNX011221948.1:29590-65973 GCA_001517045.1 Pseudotsuga menziesii
TTCCAAACACCTGCAACCTTCTTAAACAATGAAAAATCCAAGGGAGAAATTCTTTTCTTCAAGTTACTGTAAAACACTTCCAGGAACGACTAATCTTAGATGTAAATTTTTCCATATTACGTTTAGACTTGTAGTGGTAGCATACATAGGCTAAAATACCACCTTACCCAAATTCCCTGCCATAAATTGAGATTTGCAAGGGTGTTGATAAAGATGTTAAACACCAATCCAACATGGCCATTGAGGCCCTCAATGAGGTTAAAAGCAAGAAAGTGAGTATAAATGAAAAGATGGCATCCCTCGCAACTGGCCAAATTTCTCCTAATATCCCCCTTGTTGCCTCCCTCTGTTCATTCCACAATCCTTTGATTGAACAAGACATAGTAACTATTCGTTAACGCGGCAACCATTAAGACTTCTCACAATCTGTTTGTCCACATTGTACAATATTGATTCCTGTGAAATGTCCAGGTACTGCAGCAAAAGACATACCACTTGGAAACTGAAAAGAATGACAAATTCATAATCAAAACAATTCAATTGGGAATTAGTTTCTTCGTTATTATCCCTTTTTAGTGAAATATCAATGAATTAAGGTCAAACATGGGTTGTAAGTAAAGCAATTGTGTTAGGTCCTTTATAAAGCCCTATGTTGCAATGGTTAGACAACAATTAACTCAAATGTGGGAAACTATCTGAAACAATTCACCATACATCAAGCAAACACCCCTTAAGTTATAAGGTCCTATAAAAAGCCCTAATAGAATGAATTGTTGATTGGCATGGGAAACCAAATTCACGTTCAGGTGATGAAAATCATCAAGATTAGAATTTCTCAATACTCTAAATATTACTGTCGAAATAGCCACAAATTTGTATTTCAAATGGAATGCACCAAATATCTTCCGTATGCTCAAAGATCAGAAAGTTAGATGGCAAAATTGAAAATCATCTTGCTTTCTCTTTTACAGATCAGTAAATTCAAAATGAATTAGGATCCTTCTGATTTTTCTTATACCAAGTGACCCTTGATCATCATATTCAACAAATAATTTACCAGTCGAAGTCAACCAAAATTCATTTATTTTCATATTAGTTCAACATATTCTTTAACTTGGAACAAATGGCTTTAAAAGGTAGTGATACATAGACAAATATTATAATTTATTAGTGAGTTTTCCTTGTATATTTTAATACAATGTCCAATGAGCATCGACAAAAAATTCAGGGGAAAATTAAGAAACCCAGTTTCGAAAAGATTTAGCATAGATCCATCTTAACAGTAGATCTTATTATTATTATTATTACATTCGTCCATTCTTTCTTTATTTCTTTCTTTATGTTAGTGAGTTGCATGTCACACATCAAACAGGGATGCAACAGTATGTCAATTCTCTTACTGCAAAAAATAGAAGCTCGCATGATACTATTACTAAGTCAAATGTATGACAAGTGAACAACCAATAAATTATCTATCACTAGATGCTCAACACTAGAAATGTACAGATCATACAATACATAAAACTGACTACTAGATTAATCATTAATTTCACTCACATCAAGAACAATACGGGGTGCAACACTAGCATAATGAAAATCAATAGAAATCCCTCTAAAATTAAATTTCATAACAGGTACATGAGCATATGGAACATGATTCAGCTCTGTAACTTCAGGCATCTTGGCTAACATGTCATGAAGAAGAATGAAAAGATATCCCTACAACAAAAGAATAAAATTTACATTATTAATAAACATTGAGCTGAAACTTATGCAAGCTAGCAATATTACAAAAACAAATAAATGGGCTCCATGCAAACTGACCTCTCGATCTGCATACTCATGCCCAACACACAATGTGTTGATGTCGGCACCCGGATCATGAACCTGCTGACATCCAAACTTGGACATGATAATGTATTATATAAACATGAACACAATTAATAATGAAAAATGAAATAAACCGTGACACAAATCTCAGTCATAAGAGGTATATATATTTGGAAACAAGTGATAGTAACTGCACAAATTAGTTAAGGTAGCTTTAATAGCGAGACTTCACCAATGCAGATCTATTAGCCAGCGAAGTTGTCCTTCAATATGGCTAAATGTATATATATTTGGGAATAGGTGATAATAATTGCACAGATTAGTCAAGGCCTCTTTAATAGAAACACTTCACCAATGCAGATATATTTAAATATCATCTGAAACTGGGAAAGAAATAGAACAAGAGTGAAATATGGTAAACATGCCAACAAATTTATCCTTCAATATTGCTAATTATTGATGAAAACCATAGCCCTTATGCATACAAAATAACCTTTGTCAACGGTAACATGCCATAGGACTCACTGGCCTCACTGCACTTGAATTATATTTATTCTTGATCCAACCAGCTCAAATTGGTCAAGTCATTCGTTCAAATATATGTAAATAAAGTGCACTATTAAAAACTAACTTCCAATGGATAGGTCTCCTGCCATGGGCGTCAAATACAGAGTATGACTTGCCCAAGTTAGAAATAGACTTAGACGTGACAACGATCCAGAATCTGAGAGACCTATTATAGCATCTGAATTACTAATAATAAACCTTCTAGGTTTTGCAAAAGAAAATATATAACATGCATATAAGAAAAATAAGTACAAACAAAGATTCTATAGAAAGACAAGAAAAGTACAAGTACATTGGTTGGCAGAAGAATATTTCAAGCCCAAGAAATGCAGTGTATTGGGTAAACTATATGGTATTTGTAATCCATTCTCTAACCCCAAATAAATAAAATTTAGCATGTGATATCAACCTACTTTTACCTAAAAGCATAAGAGAAATTGACCTGTGCAGGCAACTAAGGTATCCATGTCTGAAACTCTGAGGTCAATAGCATCAGTGAATCCTTATTAAAATCAAAATGGACTATGTAGGTGGCCATCGAGAAGATAAATCCTGAATATTCCGAGAGAACATGGATAGTCAAAGGAGATGCTCTTGGAATGAGGCAATGCACCTACTGAACTGAGATGCTCTTGGAATGAGACTTTGCACCTACTGAATTGTAGGGTATGAACTAGTGTAGAAGCTAGAAAATAATAGTGTAAAATCTACACCAACGTGATCTGTTACCTCACATATTTATTAAATCAATTAGTCATATTATTTTATAATTGTAATTATCATTTCTATTTCAAAACTTGTTTGTACTGAACCGTTATTAAGGTATTGGTCATATATGCTTAAGCCTATAAATGGATCCAGGGTTCTTTATGGTCATATTCTGGATTGGTTCCTTGTAGTGGGTTTTTTACATAACTCTTTTTTATTAGACTTTGGAATTCGTTATCGACCTTGCATGGAAGTGGGTTATGTCAAAGATAAGATTGTATTTTCGTTTGGGTTGAAGATGTTTGGGTTGTACCTTACAATGGTATTGTTATTTAGAGCAGTTTTGGGACTTTTTGCATCCTTAAAAGAGAAGTTATGGGGACCAAGGGTAATGAAGGAACCCCAACAACATAATGTGCTAGTGTTGGGGATGAAGAACAACTATAATGAAAGAGGGATGACCTAGGCACGAAAGGATATTTGTATCAGCAACATCCTACTAGAAAGTAAGAAAACATTCATGGAAGCATCCCCAAGAGATGGTAATGAAATCCAGTAGTACGAATAACTTGTACCAATAGTGGCATAACTGTAGAAGCATATATAGGATTGTAATATGTTTCATAATACCTGTCCACAACATTTTGTTCCAACGTGAATACATATGGAAGGTATCCAATTTGTACCTCATGTATGTCTAAATTTTTTAACAACCTCATATCTGGGCAGTTATGGACCTTATAACATCAAGAGCAACACATTTAGCACGAGTAAACAGACATCATTAGGAAACCTGTGCATTTCAACAACCTCAAACCTCCTTTTTCGAAAGAAATGATTGTTGTTCTGACATCCTAATCAACAATTGACATCAACATTATGAATTCTAGGTGCTTTTTTCCATAGAAAAAGGTGTAAACATAACTAAAAAGCAGATCCGAGCAGTTGGTGGAGGTAGGTTAGTGATAAAAAGGGCCTTAAATCAGCATGGAATGCAATTATGAGTAGTCCTTTGAGCACAAACAACCCTAAAATTAGATATGGGCATAAATAACACTCAAACAGCCTGAAAACCACAACAAAGTCATATTATTCGGCAATTGGTTGCCTGGGCACTTCTTAGATGAAATTCTGTTTTAATTTGAAGTGAGCAGCAGTTCTGGGCACTTATCAGTCCTCGTACAAACTACAATACAAAATATGGGTGGCATTTTGAGTCATTGGCACAGTAAAAATACATTTTCTCGCACTTTTGAGCATTTATTGGCAATTTTGGGCATGTTGGATCCACTTAAAAATCATTAACGTCGAATCTGGGCATGTCTAAGGGTCAAAACAACCCTAAAACAGTGATAGACAACAACAAAAACAAGCTTTGACAAGTTCTGGGTGGTTTTTGAAGCATGTACAACAGTCTTAAGGAGGTTCTGGGAATGCATTTAACGGGAATAAGCAATAAACCAACAATTTTGAGTCAATGTTCAACCCTAAGAAGTCATGACTCTGATTTAATAAGCATGAAGTCATAATGCATCCAACCTGTACAAATGCACATCCATTAAATTCATCCATAGCTCTCAATGTACAAAGATGTCAGTTAATCATATACAAATAAACATATTATAAGCAATATAACGAATTATAGAAGTTCAATAATTCACTACTACATTTCGACCAAAAATCCGACGGTCGTATTGTCGGATTTTCGACACTTCCCTGTCGCATGTACGACATTATGATTTTTTTAAGCATCGGTGGATTTTCGTCGGTTATCCGACATCTTTCCAATCCGTCGATTAAGCAACAGCTCAGTTTACCGTTGATTAAATGTAAATCGTCGGTTAAGCGACGGTGGAGAATTTTTTTTTTTTAAAACTACACTTACAGGCCGTCGCTTAACCGACGGCTATTGAATTTTTTTTTTTTTAATTCCCTACAAACCGTCGCTTAACCGACAGCTATTGAATTTTTTTTTTTAAATTCCCTAGAAACCGTCGCTTAACCGACGGCTATTGAATTTTGTTTTTTTTAAATTACCGGAGACACACCTTGACTCTTAACTCACGTCCAACGCTATGTTCACTTACATTAAGTATTGTTCTATTGTGAATGAATATTTTACAAGATTACTGAAGACCAATCAGAAAATAATAGGTGTTCATGATACAACTAATTATATATATCGAGATTAACACCAACTCTATCCATTTTTACCTAGGCAGATGGAAAAAAAAATTAAACTGTGCTACAACAGACCGTCTTCCTGTAACAAGGATGAATGATATAGGCTAAAAGGTTAATAATCATTTTAAACCAATAACAACCAAAATTTCAAGTGCTGAACCTCGCCAAAATCCAAATTCAAATGAAGAGGAGTTGAAAGCATTCAGTGTCTTGAAATAGCAGTGTGAAATTGTGATAAGAGTATAAATTTCCATATGAATAATTTTAGGTTGAGAATTCAATATGATCCAGTAGTCATAGTTGGAGAGATATTGGAATGCAACACTCGATTTTACAGGGTATATACAGCAAGGTTAACAAGCATGTACGACATTTATAACCTCACAGTGAACTGCCACTTAAAAGTTCCCTAGTATTAGCTAATATCAACCTCTAGAACTTGGATGCAATTTGACTATTTTAAGTAATTCTAGTGATTCTTCATTTGCTAATCCTCAATCAATAATTTACCAGAAGTACCCTAGCCTTCAGAAGTACCCACTTGAGATTATATTTGTTTTAAAATATCTCTAAGAGTCTAACTGATACTCCCTAGACATACTGTTAATAACAGTTTATATCATGACAACAAGGCTTAGTGTTGACAAACACTGTACCTCACAAAAACCACCACCAATTTCAGTAACCCTTATAGAACATACAATAACTAAAAGCACTGATGCTTGGAATGGACATTATCCAGAAAATGGGCTGCATTGGCCTTCAAAAAAAAATCGAACTCAATGCTATCAGAGAATATTCCATACATGGTTACCAAAATGATAGCTGCAGTCTGGACAACAATTGCACCTTCTCCAGCAGGATTTGTTGTCTTTACACACCTTGCACAATACCAGTGATCATGCACTGATGTAACCAAATCTGGAAACCACACTATAAAATAAACATAAGACCTTAAGGACGAACTTATGGAATTATTTTCTCTTTATTCTATATCTAGTTATCAACATGATTATGAGTAACTTGATGGTACATTAATGAGGGAAATTTACCAACAATGCATGGTCAAAATATGCTGTATGTTTTCTAGCACCTAATTTCTGGAGAAATTCGCATTGCAACATGCAACACATGCCAAGCAAATAAATATACACTACAACAATACTTGTGACCACGGTCTAGGGAAACTAATTACAAGTTTCCCAAAATAGAACCACCACCTCAAACAATTTCTTGAATTTTATTGAAAAAATCACAAAACAGGAATTTGATAAGAAATACTCACATTTACTTGCATCAATGAAGAAAAAATCGGCCTGTAAGTTGTTATGTTTTACACAATCAACAAGTTGTTGAACATTTTGGGGGTCTCAGGTTCATTCCCACAATCACTACAACTACACCAAACCCAGATCAAAATGCTCCAAAACACAAGGAAATTGCTTTTCCTTGGCAGGAAACCCCTTTGTTAAAATGTTGTTGAAGCAAGTATGAAAAAGAATGAGAGTCAAATCGTTTATTTAGAACAAATATAGTCTGTGAGGGTTTTCTAAAAGTTTCTTCAATGTGAAACTGGGGTTAATGTCAGATAAAAGCACTTGGCTGAGTCCCCATGGTCAACTCCCTAGTCAAAATGCAATCAAAACATGCGAAATCACACCCATTTTGTGTGGAAACTCCAATGAAATGCGACTTGGCGTTTAAGAATTGTGAAATACCATCTGAAATGTAATGGAGTAATGGAGTTGGATACTCATGTAATTGGTAAAATAATATCTTGAGGAGTTACAATTACAAATGACACCTACATGAGGGTTACATTCCATTAAATGACAAAATCCATGATAAACAAATTCCACTATAGACAAAACATACAGCAAGACAAAAAACTACCGAGGAAAAAACTCATTTATATTGCATGATGAGCAATTGATCCCATGGTCTCAGAGGCAGGTGTTGAGATTGATTGGTCGTGCTAGAGGATCTAATAGCTATCGCAAGTTTTCTGCATGCACAAGTTTTAAAAACAAGGCCCAGGGGGGAAAAGTCATGGCCAACTGCTAGCAAGGATGGGATAGGAGTAAATGATGCATAATCTGCAAGCGGGCATGAAGATGATGCTCTCTTTGGAGATCTGTTTTCAGAGGCTAGCAAGCAAGTAGTCATCTCTGATAGACATGAACAGCCCTGCTCTGCAAATGACAGTGTTTCTGACTCTAGTAATATTCCTTTACAAGGAGCTGTTGAAGTGCTTAGTTTTATTAAAGAGTGCATCTTTTCTGCAGATTGGCATTCTTCTATTTACAAAGAAGCCTGTCACCAACTTAATGAAGAACATGTCAGTGCTCTTTTACGAATGCTACAGCCACAGCTTTCAGTTGATGAAAGAATGGAGGGGGCTGGTGTTTCAGATATGTCCTATGGAAAACACTTCCTTGAACATTTTCACAAAGCATGCTTTAACCTGTTACATGAACTTGTTATGAGGCGTGCCTTATCCATCAAACTTGAAGAACACCTAGTAAATCAAGTTCTGAAGGTAGAGGATGGGAGGTTTGCTTATACTGATGATGCTCTTGTTCTTGTAACTCGCATTCTTATTATAAGGACATCCACGGGGTCCAGTTTGGGAGATGACTCCTTAAGACTCAAAATATGCAAAGGCTACGCTGGTTTTATTGTTGAGAAAGTGAAAGCTACATATTCAGGGTGCTTAAATATCCAAGAAGTTTGTGCAAGTCTTCCATCCCTATTTCATTTGGAAGTTCTTCTCATGGCTTTTCATTCTTCAAATGCATTTAAAAAAATCAAAATGGCGGAGAATATTTTTTCTACCCTCAGCAATGTAAGTTGTCCTCCAGTGGAACTTAACAGCACACAATTGGTTTGCTGGTCTTTGCTAATTTCAAGACCAATGTTGATTCTTCGGCACATGATTCTCCACTCTACAACCTTCCCATCCTGGTTGATGTTCAATATAAGAAATAAGTTAATACAGATTACACAAGGAGGAACTTTTCAGCTTCCCATAGGAACAGACTATTTAGAATCATGGGAATATCATGTGGTAAAAAGTGTTATAAATGTGAATGAGGGAGTCACAGAAGAGCATGGAATGGCTGATCTCTTTCAGCAACTGATTGACGTTAGTGGGGTTCATAACTGGGGTATTGTAGAACGCAAAGTTCTTCAAGATCTGGGTTTAAATTGGTCTGATCTCTATTCTGTTGTTTGTCGCATTTTGAAGTGTGGCAGAATACGGAAGCTTCCCAAGTGCATGAGCTTATACTTGAAAGATATTGTTTTGTACTTGGCTCGATCTCTCTATCAGATATTGATGTTAAGGAAGCTGGTGCTTTGCCATGGAGTCCTGAATTGGGCAGAGACAAGTTGCTTGAAATTGTACTTGGCTGGATCACTCTATCAGATATTGATGTTAAGGAAGCTAGTGCTTTGCCATGGAGTCCTGAATTGGGCAGAGACAAGTTGCTTGAAATTGAATACTTCATAAGTTTTAGCAGAATTCTGCGCCATAATGTTCATTTTGGCCATATAGGGGAGCTATCACAGCTGGCAAATATCATTCTAGATATACTCTCTCAGCTTCAAACATTATACAAAGAGCATAGTGTGAAGGAAAGGGGTTGGTTATTCTTAAGGCATAGTGCATGGCTGTCTTTAATTTTATCATTGCTCCAGGAAGGTCTGTGGAAAGTGTCTCTGAGAAAGATCCCAGTTTCAAGAGAGGACACATTTTGGATAGAGCAGACATCTAAAGATACTTCATTACTCACACTTTGTGAGCAGTTAGTTTCTTGTGTATTGAAGGATGGGAAATCAAGCGTTTTGCTGAAAATATTGACATCCCTTTTGAGCATGCATGTCGGGGAACTACGAAAAGCTGTGCTTTTTGTTCTTGATGGAAAAGAATGCGAAGATGATGCACTGTTTTCACTAAATTTGCTGCTTCAAGCAGGTTATGACAAGTCAAAGCAGGAAGAGTTGTTGGGGAAGCTAGGAGCTAGCTTTAAGCTTATAGAGTCTGTACTTGGAACTCTGACAAAGTTTAGAGGAATTGTGTGCAAAGAAAACATAGGGAACCTGAACAAAAATTTTCTGAGCTCCTCGTTGCATGGTTTCCCATCACATGTTCATCCAGGGAGTGCAGCTGTGGTCTCTTCTACCCTCTCTGTTGAGGGATTTTTGTATACAATTGAGCAATTTTTCAGAGCAAGAGATGCATCTGGTGGTGTATCATATTCATTTGTTGAAATCTCAAATGGTTCTATGCTCATTTTCACTAAAGCATAGGACCTCATCATTAAGAAAAGTAAAACTGATATCAGCATACAGGTCCTATCACTCATCTCTGTTTGAATCTCTATGTGGAACAAACTCTGAAGAGGTAGTTTTCAAATATTGTATAATTACCCCTTTATTGGGTATATAACATGCCACCCCTACTCAAAATGCTTTAGCCAGAATGCATGGCTGAAATGACCATAAGTGGCAATGATCTTTCCGGGATGTGCCAAGAGGCTTTGGACACAAGGCCACACTGGGGAGCAAGTAAATGCAGATCTTATTATGTTGATATCTAAAGGAACATGAAAGGAAACTTAGTCGTCGGCAGCCTATAACTTTGCTTAATGTGGCTACTTGAATCAAACATACAGCTGCCCAAAGTGTTCGACCTGAGCAAACAGGGTTTCTCAAAGGCCATTTCGTCCTCGATAATTTTATTACTCCTAGGCAAGTCTTGACTGGGCAAAGGAAGCCTAGTCAAAAGGTCGTTATCTAAGGTTGATTTTCACAAGGCATAGAACAAAATTTAGTGGGATTCCATCATCAATATGCTCTAATGGCTGGATTCTTGAAGTTTTCTTTACTGAAGCAGTCACAACCATTTCTTCAAATGCCTCTACTAGTTTGTGTCAATGGACAGCTATCAGCAACATCTCTGCTTCATCATTTCCCATCAGATGGGAGTTTCCTCTAGCCCCTTGTTTGTATGTTATTATAGTCAATGCTCTAGGATATCTTCTTTGAGTTGCTGAGTTCTGGAACAAATTTGGGGAACTCAGTTCTTGCTGATGAGCAGTTACTTAACATCCATTTTGCTGATGACTCAGCTCTCATTCCAAATATATCTTGTAATTCTGTTAAAGGTATAAAGCAATTTGCTGCCTTGATATTTTTGCAAAAGCTGCTAGAGCTATTGTGAGAGAGGAAAGTATGGGCATTCATCATACAGCAAGAAGGATTTCAAGTGTGGCTTAACATCAAACAAAAACAAATCCAACCATAATTCCCTTTTGAAATTTGATGTACCTGTAAATATTATTTGGGATCAAGTTTTGCACAAAATGGAAAAAAAGCTTCAACAATGAGCATGCAAATAAGTTCACTTTGCAAGCCAAATCATCATCATGGTTAGAAACCTAGCTACAAGTCATGTTTTAACTATTCTTGTTTATTTCCTAGTGCAGGATACTAGCAATAGAAAATTATTCTTTGACCCTTTCTCTGGGGGGAAGCGGCAGGGTGGAAAAAAGGGATAGTCAGATTCCTGGGACCTCTAATTGTCCAGAAAGGATGGAAGGACTGGGCTGACAGATATTAGTATTTGAGGGATTGTGTTAGTAGCAAAATAGGTCATCAGAGCCATAAGCAGAAATTGGACAGGATAGATACTTGTCTACAATTGCATACAGAATGTTACACATGTACAAGGTATACTCAAGTGATATGAACTTTCATAGTGAGCTCAAAGCTTTTTAAATATCTAGTTCATGTATAGTAGATGTGACAAGCATGGCAGTGACCTACATACTTTTACTGTAATTTGCAAGATGATCCCCAATGAATAATTGTTTTAGTCAATTTTGAATGCTCAAGGCTACAATGTTCTCTAAAAATGACTTCAAAATCTACTAACATGGTGAGTTAGGAGGTGTCATGGTATCTAGAAGTCTCGCTCTTATTTTAAGACAAGTACTTGGGTTGTTAGTCACTACTAACATCCTAGAGATACATTACACTAGATTTAAAGTTACCAAATCATTTTGGGGTTGGGTTGTATTGTTCCTTATGTTTCTCCCCTCCAACAAAAATAGGTTTGAGAACAATGGATGAAGTGACAGCTATTATGGAGCAAGCGGGATGTGATCAGACTGACAATCATGTCTTTCTTCTGGAAAGGATGTTGTAGAGCATTTCACAAGGAAAATACTCAGTTCAACCTGGGAAAGGTTTCTACATTTAAATCAGATACAAGTAGAACAATATAGATTTCAGATAAGACTGCTAAAGAATATATATTCTCTTCAAGTTGAAGCCAAAGTCAACATAAAGGGATCTTGCATGATCACTTTTTGGCTGCACTTTTGCTCCTAGATATGATGATATTAATGTGCGTGTATATATTGATTTACTATGAAATACATGATGAATTGGATAAAGAACTGTGTGTATCACTGCCACATGTAACAAATTAAATGGATCATCAAATTCCATCAGTGCCCTATTCCAAGAGCTTGCTTAACAACTTCCTCTACTTCTCATCACCAGATGAAGCTTAATTTTACAATAACTAAGCATTGCTGCATGTCATGGCATACAGCCCAAGGCTTGCCACTTCAATAGATCAAGCTATCCTAGTCCTACCCATGTGTATGGCACTCCACTCTGTCTGCTAGTTGTGAATAAGACAAACATAATAGGAGAAAAATCTTCCATCTTTCCCCTCAAACATTTATCTTTGGGATCACCAAACCAAATATGCAAGAAAAAACCTACCTTAAACATGTTTATTATAAGCAATTCAATTCTTAAAGAGGTCAAAATACTCTTTTCCTTTATGTCAAAGATTTTATTCCATAATGTAATCGTAAACACCAAATCAGTGAAAATTTTCTTACCCTTGCTTTGCTTCGATGTCTCTGCTGAAGTCAATGTTGGGCTCGCAATCCAGCACTAAGGCTGGAACCTGAAGTTGACATGTTTGCATTAGAAGCTTACCCTACGAAGTTGAGACCACAGGATTCCTGTACCCACTGAGCAATCTCTCCACATACTTCCCAAGTATGTCCACCTCTAAATTCTCTCTGTTCCCAACATTCTTCCCTGCGATGACCACCTTCTGTTGGGTGTAAGCCACCAACATAAAATTAAAGCAATTATCATCATCAAAAACATCCACCACAGTCAAGTTGGTGCCATCCACAGTTATAAAGCCCTTAGGAACAATGTATTTGAGCAGAGCAGGGTCAGTCCTAACCTTGATCCACATAGAGTCACCTTCTGCTTCCATTGACATAATCTCCCCGGTCCCATCAACATGCCCCTGAACAAAATGACCCCCCATTCTTGAATTGGGTTGGAGGGCACGTTCTAGGTTTACATCAGATCCAGGAATGGCTTCCCCCAATGAAGTCTTTCTCAAGGTCTCAGGCTACAACCCAACTGTGAAGGCATGGGAATCAAACCATGTCATTGTGAGGCATACTCCATTCACTACTATGATGTCCCCCATCTTGACATCTTCAAGGACAGCGTTTGCTTCTATTGTCATCTCAAAGCCCACTTCGTCTACAGTCCTCAGTTCTCTTACCGTCCCCATTTCTTCCACAATCCCTGTGAACATGGCCATGATTTCGGTTTTGTGTGCTCTTCGTCTCTGACCTAATCCTATTTGGGTTTTAATATATTGGTACCTGAGTTTTCTGCATCCATTGAGCCAGACGTTGTGCATAGATAGCTTGTTATGGGGTGTTTGAGAAGTAGTTTCCAGTTTTGGATAAAATTGAAATTCTCGATTTTGGGAAGCAGTAAAAGCAATATTTGATGAATGGTTTGCTTGGATAAAGCTGTGGGTTTGCAGGGACAAGCAAGCCATGTGAGCGTTCCCAGATTCTATCTTTGGTGCCGAGGGAAAAATAGGGGGCAACAGGAGAATCCAAACCAGCTGTCGAATGATCTTGGGGACGGGAACAAAAGGGATCTGCTCAATCTGAGGTGGGTCGGGTGCGTTCAGACACACCAGGACATTTAAGTGATATCGGAGAGTGGGCTTACCATTAGGGGGCAGCGGATTGGTCCAGATTGACCGATTCATGAACGAAGATAGACTAGCTTCCTCCTGATGTTCTGTAAGCTATCGATCCTGGCCGCCTCTACAACCTTCAATGGTAAGGGCACTGCTTTCGGGAAGTGGCATACAGCAGGCATCCATTCGTTTAGTTTAAATAATCTTTCCCACATGAACATCTCGAAGCTTTTAGATCCGGCGAGATGGCGAGTTGGATCGAATTCGGATCTCAGGGACGGAGCTTGACTAAGATTCGATGCGATACGGGAGTGACCAGTGGCATTAGTAACCTCGTGCTTCCTCGACCCCACTTTATTTAACTGATGTCGACTCCGATAGTTGTGGATTTCTACCCATTCAAAAGGAAATAGGATTGGGTAGAAATCACCCAGGATGGATAGATTTATGTAGGAATCACCCAGATGTGTATGTAATACGTTTTTCACCCAGCTGTGTACATTTTTATTCTTACCATTTGTCTTGTCCTTTTATTTTTGTGATTTTTATTTAAAATTTATATGGATTATTTTTTTATTACAGTAAATTTTGACACTTTAATAGATTTGTTATGTTCAAATGGAAGGGTTTTGACAGTTTAATAGATTTTTATGTTAAAATGAAAGGGTTTTGAATTTGGTGGAGATCGAAACAGATATAGTGAGACAATAATAGTCTATTACTAATTGTCGACTTTACAAAAGTAACCTAAATAAATTACTTAAAATCGTATTTATGTTAAAATGAAAGGGTTTTGAATCTGGTGGAGACCGAAACAGATATAGTGTTTAAATTTGGTGGAGACAGTAATAGTCTATTACTAATTGTCGACTTTACAAAAGTAACCTAAATAAATTACTTAAAATCATATATTGTACAACCCAACTTATAAAAACAACCTAAAATTGATAAATTACTTGAAATCATATATTGTACAATTTTCCAACCTAAAAAACAACCCAAAATTGATAAATTACTTAAAATCACATATTGTACACTTTCAATGCATAAAGAAAGATATTTAAAAGTGTTAATTTATTTTTATTATAATTAAAAATAAAATTTAAATCATGAAAATTTATCATTTTATTAAAGATATTTTCAACGCTCAAAATTGATAAATTAGTTAAAATTAAATATTGTACACAATAAAATGATATTTTTCATTCAACACCTAAAATTGATAAATTACTTAAAGTCACATATTGTACACACTTCCAAGGCATAAAGAAAGATATTTAAAAGTGTTTAATTCATTTTTATTATAATTAAAAATAAAATTTAAATCATGAAAATTTACCATTTTATTAATTATAATTAAAAATAAAATTTAAATCATGAAAATTTACCATTTTATTAAACATATTTTTCATCTGATTCTGAAAATAATTAAAAATAAAATTTAAATCATGAAAATTTACCATTTTATTAAACATATTTTTCATCTGATTCTGAAAATCTAAATGTCTAATATTTAGTCAACCTTAAAGATAAGCATGGTAACAACCAATTAATAAAAGATAAGCATGGTAACAACCAATTAAATATATACATATATTCATTGATTTACATTGTATATCTTAATTTGATGAATATATTTTTAAGGTTGACTAAATATTAGACATTTAGATTTCCAGAATCAGATGAAATATATTCATTGATTTACATTGTATATCTTAATTGTATATATTCATCGAATTAAGATATACAATTAAGATATACAATGTAAATCAATGAATACATGTATATATTTAATTGGTTGTTACCATGCTTATCTTTTAAACTTCTTTGATTAAAGTAAATGTTTTAAAAGAATAGTTGTGTTCATTAAGACGTAAGGCGTTTTTAAGATAAGCATGGTAACAACCAATTAAATATATACATATATTCATTGATTTACATTGTATATCTTAATTGTATATCTTAATTTGATGAATATATTTTTAAGGTTGACTAATTAAAAACATTTACTTTAAACAAAGAAGTTTAAAAGATAAGCATGGTAACAACCAATTAACAAGTAAGCGTGTAGTAGTCGGAAATGTATCCTGACCCTGGCAATTCTTCCTTCCTTGCCACGAAGCTGGTAAATTGAGTAACACTTCTGGGCGAGACAATCCTGCAACATGTAAAGATCCTACGAATTAGAATGGTACAATATCTTCAATGTCAAGATTCTGCAACAACAAAGCGTACCTCTTGTCTTGAGAGACCATAATTACTTTTCTTTATGGATGGTGCTAATGCAGAAACCGCGTCGACATGCACTTGTTTTCACGTAGAGAAGGGGAGCTCTCTGAAAGAAAGAGGAGTAATCAGATTGGAGTGAAGCATCTCGACGAGGCATGCAGAAAAAGAACGCTCATTAGCATAAAATGCTTGACTTTTTCCACGCCGTATTGTTGGAGACGCAGCAACAATGACAGATCGCGGAGCAGATTAAATCTCACTTCGAATCTCTCGCTCCCAAGCGCTACATGAAGCCTCTCCATAGCGAAACAAGCTCTGATGAGCATCATGATATTGAGGATGATCCATGTGATAGCATCTCTCCGGAGCCCAAGAAATACCAAGAATTCAAATCCCACTCTGGGTACACTATTCTGTCACACTAATCATCCCCATCTTCATCCTCACTTCCTTCCTCAAAATCCCATTCTCTTCTCTCCATATTCTTCTCTCCATATTGGGATAAACAGCTCGATCATCATTGAGGACAATTTGCAAATCATCTTCGCTGTCACTATCCCATCCATTCTCTTCTTGTAGCCAATTCCGCTGGAGGTGTCAAATCCTGCCTCACAAGAGATACTTCCGCAACCCAGTTCTCTTCGTTTCCTTCCCCATCTTCTTCCATATCATCATAACCTCTCGAAAGCCCAGGAATTGAGGTTGTCACAACATTCATCACCTTACCAAGACCCGAAATATTGTCGTGCTGCGGCAGAGCATTATCCTCTTCAGATTGGAACACATTTTCACGGAGTGCCGGCTCAGTTGGTGCAAATGGTGAATCTTGGTCAGTTTTCTCTTCCAGGTCTGTTTAGCACGCCACTGGATCACTGACTAGGTTTTCAGCATTATCTTTATTCAATTCATCCTCATGATCCCCCATCTTGATATCTGTATTCTCCACAAAATCGCCTTGAACGGAAGATTCTGCATGAACCCTGACTTCATCGTTTTCTGAATAATTCCACTTCATCTCAGACTCTTCTTTGATCCCATCATGTTCATTGCCGCCACCAAGTGTCGTGTCTTCCTGTGCGTCGTTCCGAGATAGATCAAAACCCTCCGCTACTGAATCCTGTTGGGGAAACGAAGGCACCCTAGGGGCCTGCTGCTGCGACGACGATGATGGGTTTTTTCCTGCCATCACCTCACAGAAAAATGCAAATCACCTCACAAAAAGCGTATTCATGGTGTGCTTGGATGGTGGGTTTTTTCCTGCCATCTGCACAAAATCGAATTGATGAGAAAACTGCAAATCACCTCACAGTAAGCGTATTCATGGTCGAGTGGTTTTTTTCATGACATCTGGGCGGCATGCAAGATGGGCATGGAAGATGGGTGACACACGTCGAAGGGCACTCCACGGTTGCAGATGGGTGAATATATTCTTTGGCTCTTGGTCACATCAAAGGTATGCGTACTTTTTGTGGTATTTTATTAGCAACTTTGGTTCTCCCAGCGTAACAGTGGTTGCTAAATGATTGAAACGAATGGGTCTCTTGCTTCTGGTGGATGGCACTCTCTGCATATTCTTGTAGTGTTTTAGTGCACCGACGCCTATGGAACCTATGTGCCTGAGCTGTCAATGATATCACACTGCCTTGCATATCGACTGGATTGAGGAACTACTTACTGCCTTAACTTCAGAGATGAAATGGGAGTTAGCATTTAAAAAATCCGTATTTATCTTTTGAAGCCTATTGCCATTGTGCAACAGCAACCAACAATCTTGGATCCTTGGAACCGGCTTGGATGATTTCAAAACTACAACAGCCAGACTTCAGAGATCTGGAGTGCTTGGGTGCATGGGATGGGCACTTCTTACAGCTTTACTAGCGCACATAATATTACCATTTACAATAAAGCCAATAGAGATAGAAAGAACGCGGACGTGAATAGTATTTTTTATTGCTATATAACTATGAGCTAATAAAGATAATTGATAATAGGAGATATATAGTGTTTACTTGAAATAGAACCAACTAAGCTAATTAAATAGTGTATGCAAAAGGATAGCGCCATAGGAAACAAATAAAAAAAAAGAAAGCTAATAGAGCATTATAACGAATATAATAATAAAGAAAGAAAGAGCTAAAGGGAATGGTTTATTTGGAGGAACTGGAGTGGGTAAAACAATACTCATTATGGAGTTGATCAATAACATTGCTAAGGCTCATGGAGGGGTATCTGTATTTGGAGTAGTAGGAGAACGTACCCGTGAAGGGAATGATATTTACATGGAAATGAAAGAATCAGGAGTAATTAATGAACAAAGCATCTCAAAATCAAAAGTGGCTTTGGTCTATGGTCAGATGAATGAACCACCAGGAGCTCGTATGAGAGTCGGTTTAACTGCTCTAACCATGGCCGAATATTTCCGAGATGTCAATGAGCAAGACGTACTATTATTTATTGATAACATCTTCTATTGCTTCAGTAAGAGCTAATTTCTTGTAAGTGGGAAGACTGGAAATAATTCTATTGCTTCAGTTCAGGTGTAAATGATAATATGCAGTCAATTCTATTGCTTTAGTAAGAGCTAATTTCTTGTAAGTTGGAAGACTGGAAATAATTCTATTGCTTCAGTTCAGGTGTAAACATCTAGCTTTTCCTAATTTTAGCGGGGCTAAGCTCAGGTGCTTTAAAAATATAGTACTGCTCTTTCCTGCAGTCGGCAAAACGGTGTTTTCTACTTTCTCAGTACAGTATGCTTTTCAAATATAGGACTGTTCTTTACTAGACTCGCAAATTTAATTGTTTTCTACTTTCTCAGAATAGTTTGCTCTCCTAAAAAAGCAAACTAATAATTCCAATTGAATGTCTTAACATGGCCGTCTGCATTACTTGAAGTTCCCTCTTCCTTCTTTAAACTCCTCGAGCCTATTATTTGTTCTGCAATTTGTCCCTTTGTCAGAGAATTGCTTTGAGCGGACATTCTTCGTATTAATTTCTAAGTCGGTCCTCAACAGTGGTGATCGTCTTGCAAACCTATCATATCTGGATCTCGACACACCACCCGGATCTTCCTCGCCACATCTCTATTAAAAATTGTTCGAAGAGATCTTCAGAAGAGATGAGCGACGTAGCGTTATATATGATTTCAACTTTTATTTTGTTGAACAGTGGATATTTGTATGCGAAAACGAAGAGAGTTTTCCCGAAGAGTTTGTGGAAACCGCCTATTACAAGGACTTGAATTCCGTGGACAGATTGCATCACCGTGTGAGTATTTTCTCATTCTTTTTTTCTCCTTTTTCCTTTGTTGGAATTGGGTAAATTTAAATTATAGACTGGAGATGCGTTCATTAAGCTTGATTGCAATGGCGGATCGTATTACCGTTTGGAATCCCAAGAGGCGAGTGGATTGACTGAACGTATCCCTGTTCGTAGCAACCCGGCTACCAATGACTGGATTCCTGCTCCTAGAGATGATCAAGAAATGGTAACATCTAGAGCTTAATTAATGTTTAATTGTATTTTTTTCTTAAACGAGGACCTGTTCTACACCTTAATGGCGATCGTCTCGGTGTTACTGGTGAAAAAATATGAGATTTGGACCCCATTTTTTATTCCTATGACTGCTAGATCCAGGGCCAGGTGGATCTATGTTTGTTTTATGAAAAAAGAAAAAAGAAAAAAAAAACTTATTGTGGTTGCTATCCTTGTAAAATTTGATGATAATGATGCAGCGCTGGTGATGGCTTGTTTTGTCGAAGGAGCGATTGATCCATTGATTCAGTGTATTTGTTATCAAAGATTCTGAAGGATAATGTTGGCTTGAATTGCGAATCGCAAGGAGAGAAATGCGTTGTCAATATGATCTATTATGTCTTGTATATCAGTCAAGACACGCTCACTACAATATATGCTTAAGCTTTAGTAAAGCGCGCATGCATTTGACTTGTTGTTAGAGGAGCTCCGCGTAGCCGAAACTCCACTTTCCAAACCGTCAAGCCACTTTCTATGGATTTCAATATTAAGATGACGAATGTTTGGGAAAGTGATATTTGTGTGAGATTTAAATTCTTGATGATATTAAATTAACCTCTTTCTCAATTTTGGAAAAGTTTTTCTTGTAGTCTTAGCCATATTTATTTTCCCAATTTTTTGTTGGGAGCTTGTGCAACATTGACAATAGGGTATGGTATGCACTTCAACAAGCAGAGGTAGGTTAAAGTTCTTTTTGGCAGATTATTGAGATTTTTTTATGGTTTTCAAGGGATCTTGGAGTATTCTTATTGCATGTTGATCACATTGGGCGGGAAAATCATGCTTTGAAACTTAAAATTTATATAAAGAATCCAACTAAATTGCATGAAACATGGAAATCTGTACTAGTTTTGGAAACATGAATGATTAAAAATGCAACCCTCCCAAATGGGTATGTCGAGGGGAACACAATATATATATAGATTGTAGAATTTGAGTTTTTAGACTTCTTATGGGTTTTACGTCCCTTATGGGATCTTGGGCATTTCCAAGAATTTTCTTAGGAATTTCCACATGTCCAATAGAGGAATCCAACATGAATGCACTTTATAATGTATATTTGATTCCACCAAATTGATGGGATATGTGGAGTCTTGAATTCACCTCCTACAAAGGAGAAGCCTCCAACCTCCATCCTTTTTACAAATTAGAAGCCAATACATTTCAATATGGCTTGGATTTCTTCTATGCTTCATCAATAAGATCCTTGAATGCATATGGCAATTGTATTAAGGGATGTAGTAGAAACCTAGGGATGAGCAGCCTCTATCCTCCATCCTTTTCACAAACTTGGAAACAATACATTTCAGGAAGATTGGTTTTCTTCTATTCTTCATTAGTAAGATCCTTAAAAGCAACTGACACCTATACTAAGGGATGTGATAGGGGATGTACATTAGAGCATAAAAAACAGGAGTTTTGAGCTATTTCCTCTCATGGAAAAAAACTATTAAAAAGATGAAAGAGTAATTTTTTTCATTCTCTCTAATAAAAAATGGGTAGATTTTTATATTGAAAGGGGGTTGTTGGAAAACTAGAGTACAAGGACTTAAAAAGTCCTTAGTGAAATTGGTAAGGGCATTGAAACTCGGTGATAAACCTACTTCAAAATTTTGGAAAAAAACAAAAAATTAATTAATATTGTAAGATTTAATACATAAGCATTCTATTTTTAGTATTCCTTTACATCATTTCAAGATAACTCCAAATTCTCCCTTCTCCCTAACTACTTTTCTACTTTTCATGTGCACGATCTACTTCTCAACAAGCTACAAATTGCTTGTTGTACTCTGCATATCAATGTTCTAGTTTGCATTAACATATATGTACTCGCATCAAAACATTATAATGTAAGAGGATCAAAATGTATATGAATTCATTTGAATAGTCAAAACAATTTGACAAAAAAAAAATTAGAATTGCTTGGCTTTTATATTTGTAGACCTACTAAATTCTTAAATGAAAGGATATATGAATCAAATTATAATTTTTTCATAATATTATAAATCTTATTTTTTATTATGAATTTAATTTATCTTTTTCTAGATATATCCAACAATTTTAAGTTTTTCTTTATATTTTTTTGAGATATTTTTCAATGATGTCCATTAACCTACCCTCTTTTTTTATTTTATTAGAATTTGGACAATTTTAAGTTTTTCCTTATATTTTTTTAGATATTTTCCAATTATGTCCATTAACCTACCCTCTTTTTTTGGTGAGATTCAAAATGTTATGAATTTCATATTAATGATCCACATTTAAGGAATGTATAAATAAATTATTTATTGTTTCTCTTTATAAATTTGAAATACTTTTATTTATTTAGTGGATAGATCCATAAATTTATGCAATGTTAATTGATTGTAACATAAGAACTACAAAAACTAACAATCCATTCTCATTTGGATGAGCCAAGAATACTTTTCATGATTACTTTTGAAATGCCGATAATGTAATGGCCAATTATGTGAAGAATATAATGTCTTGTTGTATATGTCCACATCTCCTTGCTTAGCTTGCAACACGGCGTTCTTTTATTACACCCCAAAAAAAACGGTCATCTAATGAGGCACTAAGTTGAAACCTTGTAATGGGAGTTTGGTGATGCAGAGCACCTAAAATAGCAAAGGCATTCCAGGCCATGGATTTCCAATGCATTATAGTGAGATAGTGAAAGAATGGTAGTGACTCATTTAAATTTTCTTTCTTCTGATACCCAGTTATGAATTAGAGGGACATCAATTCTACAATGTAAAAAATGAATTACATTAGCGTAGATCTATCTTAAACTCGGATCTATCAAGCACCGAGAGGGATCAAATTTATTAAGGTGTAAATTTTTTTGTTGATGTGAAATTTACATCCTGAAAAATTTGATCCCTCTTGGTGCTTGATACATCGGGGTTTAAGATGGATCTATGTTGGTTTAATTTTTTTAAGCTTTTGTGTAAAATTTAAAATTGAGCGGGCATATACTCCCAAATAGATTTATCTAATTTTTGTTGTTGTCAAGTACATTATGTTTGTGACAACATCACCCCCATACCGAGTGGTACCTAGTTATGGATTAGAGGGAATGTTAAAAATGAATTACACTAGCGTAGATCCATCTTAAACTCGGATCTATCAAGCATTGAGAGGGACCGAATTTCTTAAGGGGTAAATTTTTTTGTTGATGTGTACAAAATTTAAGATAAGAAATTTACATCCTGAAAAATTTGATCCCTCTTGGTGTTTGATACATCCGGGTTTAAGATGGATCTATGTTGGTTTAATTTTTTTTAGCTTTTGTGTAAAATTTAAAATTGAGCTGGCATATACTCCCAAATAGATTTATCTAATTTTTGTTGGTGTATGTTCATGACAACATCTCCCCCATACTGAGTTACAGAGCACCTTACTACTCTCGATGCAACAAGAGCATGTACATCCTTTGATTGTGAGGTATAATTAGCCCTATAAATATTCTAATTTTCTCATCAGTTTTAACTTTTCACGAACACTTAAGCCCGTGTAATTACTTATATACCCTTCTGAATCATCAAATAATAGCCATTTGGATTTTGTTATGAAATTCCTTGCAACTTGATAAAATTAACAGATTTTATAGAGAAATTTGAATGAGTTGGCTTAGTTTTGGTAATTATAATATGATAAGCACTAATTCTCATCGCTCCAACAAGAATACCGCACACAAATGCTTTCTTCAAAACCAACATCACCGAGCAATGACATGAATATACATAATCAAGTGAGGGATAACAATAATTAAGTGAGGGATAACAATCAATATGGTAGAATTTTTCTGCTTCATTTCCTCCATTCAGCAATTAACACAACAATGAGTTTGATTTTGTTTGCAAAGTAAGAATGTGAAAGAAATTACAAATATCAATTTGTATTGGCTTCTTTCCCTATGATAAACCACCCCACGCGGGGTTGTAGGTTCCACGAATGACTCACCATAGAATGAACGAGCCTATGATTAAATTCCACTCTACATCTTAACAGAGTTTTAACCAACACTTTTTTCCATAACACTACGATTGACTATAGGAATTAGTAATGGTTGAGGTTTTAATTTATTGCACAAACTTCTAAGTGAGTTAATGAAACATTCAAACTAATACGCTCTATTCCCAACATGATTTTCCATATGAAATATTTCAAAAGGAAATGGTGAGAGGTTGATTCATATGTTGAAGGCAAATTATACCATAGGCATTGTATACAACAATGCCATCGGTATGAGAAAGAATTAGTTGCTAACTTTCAAGTGGTTGGAATTAGAAATGGGTGTGGATATAGAATGACAACTTTATTTCATAATGACTGATTTACTTTAAACAATTAAATATGGTTTAAAACTCCTTGCTATCAAATTAATCAAGTAGTTGAAATGAATTGAATATAGGTAAGAATTAATAATAATATAATTTGAGTTTTCCATAGCAATCTATTAAAACATAGTTGAAGTCATAATTCCACCACATAATAATCATAATAAAACTTATAATGAACCATATATTTTACCTTTGAAACCCAAAAGAGAAAACTAGCTGCAAATGGTGATGCTTAGTCTTTATTTTTGACAATTGTAGGATTACAATGCAGGCTCATGGCTCTTTGGGCCATTTAAAAATTTACATAGGCCATGTATTCCTCTACCTCCTCTTCCAATTTTCCTTAAAAGACCCTTTCTGACTCGATCTCCAAGAGTATATAAGTAGTGCCGAGGCAAAGGGAAGGCTAAGTGTCCTTGTCCTTTCATTTGCCACTTCCTAGCAGTCTTTTCAAATATTTCCTGTACTCGATTTTTTTTCTTTCTTTTCTTTCATTTAGTATTTTTTTAATGTTTGTGTTTCCCTTTATTTTGCAACCCTCAATCTTTGTTGATTGGTTATGTGTACTAATCTCATCAACCATTCATCTTTCTTGTAGATCCATTTTGGATCACACCTCCACATTGATAGGCTTTTGGTATCCAAAAGATTTTTAGGAAACCAAGCTATTTGCCAATGTGCCTCTTGTTTGCTTCTCTGGAACATGGCTCTCAACTCTGATTTTTGGCTATAACTTTGACTCTAGCTCTGTCTCTTAGCTTTGGATTACGACTCTAGTTTTGGCTATGGATATGACTCTAGTTTCTGGATTCACTTGTTATGGAAGCCTAAAAGTCTACTAATTGATTCTATACTATGGAAAATATTCAGATTTGGGAACTCTTCAATCATGATTCATTCCCAAGGCTTTGGTGAGCAAGTCTCTTTCATTCTTAGAGCTAGAGACAATTTTTATTGGTAGATAATGGAAGCCTAGTTGAATTTTGGCCTTCGCTTTTTCTCTGTTCAATGTATGTAACACTCATTCAACAGTGAGAGCCCAATGATAAATCTTTCTTCACACGTCAATCCCACAAAATAAGTGTGGGTTTTCTTCTTTTGTCGAGATTAACTTCTTTCCAACACAAAAACAACTCTGTTGTTTGCACATGCTCACACAATACACTATCATTGTAGTGATTCAAATTGAATGACAACCTTTGTGTGTAATCACAACGCCTTATTCTGCTAAAAAAAATTGACAAATCTTACAAGTGTATGGATGCATGTCACATAAATCCCCACAATCTTTAGGATGAGTGGAATGACTAAGGATATAGAAAATACAAGGAATGGCTAGGGAACAACTTCGAGCAACTTGTGTAGCCAATGGTTTACCCAATGAATATGTAGTCCAAATAATTAATTAAAGAAGAACCCATAACTGTAGATGCAATGAAGTGTAGAAATATAATCCAACAATATCAAATTGTTTTCTCCATCGACTATCATGGATTTTCAAGGAACTCCCAATGCCATTGACCTCCATGCACTGATAGTTGGCCCATACCTAAGAAAATAATTATGTGTTGCAATATTGAAGGAAACAATTGGATTAGGGTTTCCTTTGATGTCAACATCAACTCGTTGTCCATTTTGTTGGTGAAATTGACCTCTTGTCTTGTTGTAAATTTTCGAGCAATCTCTATTCCTTGGGATAGAGATGCAGGGTTCTCTTCATCCTCTTTAGTCGTCATTATCCACACTCTTCTCTTAACTATTTGGTCTCTAGGATGAAACCTTAGATGAATCCTCCAACACTTTTCTTCCCAATGCCCATTTATTTTGCAATGCTATCAACAATTATTGGTGTTGCATGGGCTGTTTGTCATTCTGTTTTTCTCTATATGCCTATGAGTTTATTTTTGTATTGTGGAAGTCTCATTTCCATTATTTTTATTAAAACATTTGGTCTAGTGGGTCGTGGCTTGCTTCTCCCAACAAAAACGCCTCAAGATGATCTTTTTTCCCAAAAAAGGAATATACCTCAGAATACCAAAATATGGTAGCGTTATGGACTTGCTTCTTATAGAAATAGAAAATGAAGGATGTCTTTCCTGAAGCACACCTCTTGTTTTTCTTCTTCTTGTTCCTATTGATATGCTTACTACTTCTCCTAAATGCTTGAACCTACCATGTCTCTAAAATTTCCTTAATAGCTTCCCTTTTGTAATTTTCCACAAGGATGAAGTGGTAGCGTGTTTCCATCTTCATTCAGTTTTTCTCTTATGATGAGAAGGACAAATCTACTTCATATTTTGAAGTCAAAGAATGATCTTGGTGGTGGTCAAGGCCTTTTCGTTTGTGACACTGAAACCTAGGTGTTTAGCTACAATGAGGCCTATGATTCCTCGACTTCTCTTTCTTATCCTTGGACCATTGTAACACATTTGTCTTAATAGCTTGGAACTAATTCCTCTACCATGATTTCCAAAATCACCCAAGTTCTCTTGAGAAAGGTTTAAGGAAGGTGAGCTTACCATGCTTGTGTCAGTCATGGTACTAGCTTCTATAGTAGAAATAGAAGGTTTCTTTGTTTACTCAGTGTCTTGGACAACTACCTATAGCTTGACCAATGTCTCCTCATTTTTTACTAATTCTTGGTAAAAATGAGATGTCATTTGAGTGAATATTTCCTCTTGCAAATTATTTAGTTGAATTACCTTCTCTCCTAAATACAAAAGCTACACTTTTCTCTTGTCCCAATTTTCCATAGCCAAAACTGTTAAATTTTATGATCCCAACACTTGATAAACAATTCCTAGTGATTTTTCCTTGCTAAAAATTAAATTTCAGCACATTGATTTATTTATACTTGTTGATATCTATTAACATAAACAACATACACAATAGCAAATAAAATAGATCTACTCAATAAAAAAGCATATAATTTTTTCACTTCAAATCGGATTTTCATTCAATAATTTCCAAGCTTACAAGGGCTCCATTACTGGGAAAATGGCCTGAGAAAATATATTACATCAAACGTAGCAATTCAACCACACTGAGAAATTTATTCCTTCTGCAAATCACCCTACAAAAACTATGCAAACAATTTGTTGCCTCTTCTACCATGTACAACTATTGTACATCCTTGTACGGTCCATATGATTGTACATACTGTGTTGTACAATCTTGTATGGCTGATCCATATGACTACATAGTCACTGTATGATCGATCCATATAGTTGTATGGAATCCTTGTACGAGCATTCCGTACAGCTGTACATACACCTTTCACAACTGCATGACTACTCTACATGATTTCCCCTGTAGCAAATCTAAGCCTCCACCTGACTAGTATGACTTATTGCAACTTATTCCTGAACCGTCAATGTTCTATCTTTGTTAAAAATGAAAAGTAGAAATTCCTTTCCAACTCAATGATTGAGTTTCTCTTGTGTCTTCTCTCTCTCACCTTGGCTTCCTTTTATCTATTGAGATGAACCAAAACACTAACTCCAATGTCTGGTATTAGATCTCACTCACTTGAGATCAATGGCTCATTTTCAATTAATTAATCGAAGTCCCTAATGCCAAAAGCTTATAAATTTCTCCAAATTAACCTCAATTAAAGGAATTCATTTTAATAATTGGCTTTAATAAAGTGAATTTCCAAGGTTCCTGAAAGGTATTGATGAGGATTTCCATAAGTAAGACACATAGTCATGGAAATAACTGTATGAGATACAAACATCAACACTCTCTCTTAGCAAGGAAGATATTTTCCACCACTCCTAGCTTATCTATGAAGACTGAAAACTTCCCTTTCACCAACGACTTGGAGAGAATATCTGAAATTTGCTCATATGTGGAAATATATTAGAGATCGAATGCTCCCTTTTAGACCATATCTCAAGTGAAATGATATTTGATCTCAATATGCTTGGACTTTCCATAGGATATTGGATTCTCAGAGAGTTTGATACAACTCTAATTATCACAATGAATCATTGTAGGCTCCTACTCTTGATCAAATAATACTGTAAGTAGTTTACGAATCCAAATGGATTTACAACTATCCATTCTCGATGCTATGTACTCCACCTTTGGCAAACTGAGTGCTACGTAAGTTTGTTTCCTACTGAACCAAGAAATCACTACTGAGCCCAAATTGAAGCAACACCTTGATGTGATCATCCAATTTGATGCAATCAATGCTTGTTCCATGTCTTAATAACCATGTAGTCTCACTCCATCACCTCCAAGATACCTCAACCCATAATCCACTGTGCCCCTCAAATATCTAAGCACATATTTCCATGCTATCCAATGCACCTGCCTCGACTCCACCATAACTAACTCAAGGTGTTCACAACAAAAAATATATTTGGCCTAGTGTTGACTAAATACATCAAGGATCCTATCAATTTTTTGTATACTATGGGATCCACTAACTTTGAATATGAAGAATCAATATTTTTCAGGTTGGAAACCATAGGTGTATCTATCGGTTTACAGTCCTCCATCTTGAATCTCTTTAGGATCTCTACTGCGTACTTCCCATGTACTTCCCCTGACTAAGGAAGATATCACCCGATCTATGCCATACCTCTAACCCAATGAAGTAATTCATCAAGCCGATGTCCTTCATCTCAAACTCTGTGGCCAAATTTTCCTTGCACCCTCCTATAAGCTCATTTTCACCTGTGAGAACCATATCATCAATGTACACAACCAAAATGAGTGGCTCATGTCCAACAAATATGAAGTACAAGTTGGGGTTCATCTCCCTCTTGGTGAATCCCATGCTATGCAAATATTTATCAATCCTGGATACCAATCCCTGAGTGCTTGCTTGAGTCCATACAAGGTTATCTGAATCCTACACACATGAGACTCTCTCGCGTGTATCTCAAAGCCTTGAAGTTTCTCTATATATACTTCATCCTAAATGAACCCATTGAGGAAGGCTATCTTCATGTCCATATGGTGAATCCCCCACCTCATGATTGAGAAAATAGATATAATACCCCGATTGGAAGTATATATGGCGATTGGAGTGAATGTCTCCTAATAGTCCACTCCCTCTCTCTTAGAGAACCCTCTTTCCATGAACCTCGCCTTGAAATTATTGATGCTACCATATGCAACATGCTTAATCTTGAAGAGCCACCTAGAATTCACCATGGAATTCCCCTTCGGTATAGGAACAATATCCCAAACATCATTCTTCACGATGGATGTGTACTGCACCATGGCATCCCTCCAAACTTGTTGGTCATCTGCTTCCTCAAAACTAAAAGGCTCAGAATCAATGATGCTGGTAATCAATTCCATATAGTTTGAAAGCATCCTCTAAATCCTACTTGTTGAATGATATCGTAGGAGACTCAACATGCTATCAAACATCCCTCAATGTATGCTCAAACCATCTATGTCTCCTGAAAAAACTAGAAGGAGCTAAGTCCTCTCCTCACTTGAAGGTTGATTCCTTAAATTGGAAGTCTGTGAACTATGTTCTCCCATTTGAGCCTCTTCCTCGTTGTCCTTTGCCATTGGTGGTAATTCATGAGAGTTCCTATATGCCAAGTTATCCTCAAACTTAACATCTCGAATTACCAATGTCTTTCACTACAGTGGAATGACGATTCTATAATCCTTTTAGGTTTTGATGTAGCCCACAAACACATCCATCCCATCAAATATAAGGTTGGTTGATTCCATAACTAGATCTGCACAAAATAAATGCCATGTGCTTATTCCCTCAAGAACCCACTGACAATCTACTACTTTAAACCGACCTAGATCTGCTACCATGTTAAAAATTTTAACCCCGACTCTAGATAAATGATTCCTAGTGATTTTTCCTTGCTAAAAATTAATTTTTAGCTCATTGATTTATTTATACTTGCTGAGATCTATTAATAGAAATTTAAATAGCACAAGCAATACCAAAGAAAACATATATACTCAATAAAACACAATTTATTTCCTTCAAATAAGCTTTTCATTTAATAAATTCCAAACTTACAAGGGCTCCCTTAATGGAAAAATGGCCTGAGAAAATACACTACAACAAACCTGGCAATTCAACCACACTGATAAATTTCTTCCTCCTGCAAATCACCCTGAAAAAACTCTGCAAAAATTCTTCTACCATGTATAGTCATTATATGACCCTGTACGATTGTACATACTGTGTTGTACAATGGATCTGTACGTTTGTATGATCATTCTATGGGCAATCCGTATGTCTATATGGATCCATATCACTGTACATAATCTTATATGATTGATCCATACCGTTGTATGACTTCCCTATAGGACTTCCCCTACAACAAAATTGAAGGCTCCACCTTATTAGTACGACTGCTTGCAACTTCTTCTCGAGCTGCCGATGTTCTCCTTTTTCCAAAATTGGAAAGTAGAGGGTCCTTCTTCTCTACAACTCAATGCTTGAGTTTCTGTTGTGTCTTCTCCCTCTCACCTTGGATTCGTTTTATCTTATTGATTAGGCATTTATCCAAATTAACCTCAATTAATATGAAAAGACACCTTTAATAATTGACTTTAATAAATTGAATTTCCAAGGTTCTTGAGAGGTATTAATGATAATTTCCATAAGTGAGACACACACATAGAAATAGGTGTCTAATTATAATTTCCATAAGTAAGACACACACATAGAAATAATTGTGTAAGCTACAAACATCTACAACAATGAGGGAGTCTTGACATTCAATAAAGTGATTGTTTAGAAAAGGAAACAATTTACCAAAGTCTCCATGTGTTTTTTCTAGCTCTTCCCTTCAGTAAAAAATCTATACCTTCTCCTTTGAATGTCGGTTCTCCTCTTGAATTTGCACATTGATGGCCCTTAGGTATTCCAATCTCTCTGTCTCTTTAGTGATTTTCCCATGCTAAGTCTATTTTTCTTCGAAGTATTGCTAGATGCTTGAAGATCATACATTCAATTGCTTTGGTTCCAAACGGTGGACCTATTGTTTGTCCATCTCACCAACACATATGTTATGCAAAAAATGATTATTTTTATCTTCAATCTCTGCCCAAGATTGATTACAAGACTTCTATTCGATGTAGCTCTGAGTGCATAGATCACATTTCATGTATGGAAACCTCTATTTTGATTTGGCCTCTAGTGCTCAATTTGGTTATTGTAGTTTTAAAATGGATTCCCAACCAAAAAAACATTAATTCTTGATGTAAAAACCAACATGCAAATTTTCTTATCAACTGAAATAAACATTGCGCTTGTAACTTGGAATGTGCAAACACAACTCAAACAATTATCAAGCTATCTATGTACAATACACTTCTTTCTTTTCTTTTCTATCACAATATTCATACTGATTCCATAGCAATACATATTTAGAGATTCATATGTAATCATTGTGGGTGAAGTGAAGTATGGTCCCAAATAAACACAACAATGGTGGTAACAAGATGGTCAAATTTTCACTCAAATTGAGGGTGCACTATTTGAAAGCATTTGGATTGATATGCTAACCGAGTAATCAGATCAATGGCGTGCATAGCGTTCAACCAATTATGTTAGCTACAACAACTAATTGGCATTATTGAAAACTCTTCATCTAATTAATTGGGCATTACCATGAGCACTATGCCTCCATGGCTCCTATTTAAATAATACACCAACAATAACTAAGTGTATCCAATCACAATGTAGCTACACCAACATTTTACCCATCCAAAAACACCTACCTCATTAATTTCTTATTTAGAAAGATAAGGTGATGAATATGACACCATTTGTTTCCTTAGGATTGTGTTTTACCATTTGCGACAACCGTTCATACATACAATTAAATCCATTAACAAAAGGTCTACACACAGACAAAAATGCTTTATTCAAAGCCAACATTGATATGCATATACATATAATATAATTAAGTGAGGAATAGCAATAAATTTTGGAGCATTTATGGATTGGTTCATTTTCCTCTCTTCACTTGACCAATTAACACATCAATGAGTTTGATTTTGTTTGCAAAGAAAGAGAAGTAAAATAAATTATAAATATCGATTTGTAGTGGCTTCTTTCTCTACGATAGACCACCGCACACTTTCTCTAGCATCCCTCCATCAAATATTTGCATTAATTTTTAGGTGGGGCATACCCATGATATAGTGTAGCTGAAAGACACATTCATGATGGCCACATGAGTGGGTCCCACCCCTTCACAATAGTATTATACTATGTACGTTTATATACCTATAATGGTATTATTATAATAAGGACATGGGGATTCATGAAAACATAAAGTTGCATAACTTCATAAATTAATCTAAGACATATAAGAGGGGGTTATTAAGGAAAGTGGAATAAAATAACAAATATTACCTATTTATCTAATTATGGGATTCTTGCATGTGTATTTTTGCATGTGGACATGTGTCCATTTGTGGGGAGCTTAAGGAAGCTTAAAAAGGGGGAATTGAGAAGGGGAAAAGGGTGTTTCATTCTTCCTCCTCACTAGTTCTCAGGGGTTGGGAGGAGATGGGAGTTTTGGAGGTTGAGGGAGGATTATGTTGAGGAGATTGTTTTTGGCTTGGTATTGGTAAGTGAGGGATCGAGGGATCTTAGTACATGACTGGGAGGCTGGTTTGGAGGAGAATGGTCCCCCACTGGTGGTTTTTTGTGTTGTTCCAACGGTGGTCTACTGATGTCTACATTAACTAAGAGGTACATTTGTAAGTTTACCTTTGTGATTAAATGTATGCATCATTTTCCTTCTATCCAGTTTACTATCACAATTGAGATTATTTTTTATATTTGGTAAATATTAATTGTGTGGGAAAATGATTGTCTTTAGATTTAATTAAACCTGGAATAAGGGTTTGGGTGTTACATTTCCTCTATGCGCACAAGCTATAACTTCCATGAGTGACATGCAAAGGAATGGAGGATCCTGTGAGTAAATTGTCCAAGAATATAAATGTTGTTGTGTGTCAATTCAACTCCATCTTCCTATCATTTCAACCTATACCTTTTTCCACAACACTACAAATGGTTGTAGGAATTATAAATGGCCAAATTTTAATTTAATGCATGGAATTTTGAGGGAGATAACATAACACAAAACTAATGTGTTATTTTCCCAAGACAATTTTACCACACTAAATCTTTCAAAATGGAATGTTGAGAGGTTGATTCATGTATTGAAGGAGAAATATACCGTATGTAATTTATAGAACAATGCTAATTATTCGAGAACAAACCGGTTGCTAAATTCAAGGTGTTGGAATTAGAAATCATGTTGGATATGGAATAACATTTATGTCTTGGAACCATTGATATGGCTTAAACAATTAAATAAATAGTCTAAAACTCCTAGTTGTTGCAATTAATCAAGTGGTTAATAGGAATAGATTTTAGGCAATAATTAATAACAATACAATTTGAGATTTTCATAGAAATCCATTAAAACATAGATGAAACCACATTTCCACCACACAACACTCACACAAAAATCCCAATGAAACTCATATTTGAGACATATATTTCACATTAGAAAGAAACCCAATAAGGAAAATTAGCTTCAAATGGTGATGCATAATCTTTATTTTGACAATTGTAGGGTTACAATGTAGGGTCATGGCTTTTTGGTCCATTTAACAATTTGCATAGTCAATATTATTCTTCGCCTCCTCTTCTACCTTGTTCAAAAAGTACATTTGTTTCTCTATCTCCAAGAGATCATATGTAGTAATGGGGTAAACATAAGGCGAAATGTCCTTGTCCTTTCATTTCCAATTCCCCTTTGCCATTTGATGTTTTTGCTCATAATTTCATTTCATTTCTTTCTTTCTTTTCTTTCACTTAAAATTTTTAATTATTGCATTGCCATTTCTTTTTCAACCCTCAATATTTGTTGACTTCTTGTGTGTACTAAGTCTCATCAAGCATGCTTGTTTATTGTGGATACATTTCAGATAAATTGTATGAAAAACATGCTTTTCATGACAACAACTATAACACTGGAAAATGATTAAAATATGTGTCATGGATGGGTGTTTCTACTTATTAACACTAGAACTGACAAATCATCGTCGTCCATTTGAGAAATCATATTGATTGAAAATGGAACTATGAGATGTCAAATAAAACCTTCGATCCTGGGAGTTCCAAAAGAGCTTCTTCAAAAGTAGGATCCCCCAATCCAGGTTTGAAGTATTCTACAATATTTCCTATAGAAACAAACATGGATGGCCAAAATTCTCCATATGGTGTTAGAAAAACAAGAAAAATCGTTGCAAAGCAGCTAGTCCCTGCTCCAAAATAATGTTTATAATTTGTATAATTGGTTATAATTTTTTTTTTTAAATTATTAGAAAAATTTAGTTAGGTGTTCACAATTGCTTCATATCTAATATAGAACATTTGAATGGTTTCATTATTTGAAGTAGAACATTTGAATTTGCTTTTTATTTATTGCATTTAATGCAAAGTGCATTAAAAGATAAGTTGGACTTGGTGTTTTAAGTTTGAGCAGTACTTTGATCCTAATATTTGATCGCCAAAGTTTTGACATTGGATCCCAAAAATTCGGTCTCATGTAGTTGTAAGAGAAAAAGTCTTTGAGACTTTTATCAATCATCAAACATTCTTTCGTTGAGATGTATAAGTTCCATAGATATTGAAATGGCATGCGATGGTGAGGAAGCATTTAGACATTGTGCTTGTAGTTTAATTTCTACATTTTCTTTATAGGTTTTTTCATTAGGATTGGCAAGACTAACAATATGGTTATGACAATTTGTTTGTAGTTTAATTTCTACATTCTCTTTATAGGTTTTTTCATTGGGATTAGGAGGACTAACAACATGGTTATGAGATGTAGAATAGCAGCTTTGAAGGTTGATATATTGCGAAATCAATTTGATCTTGGAGAATAGTATGAAGATCCTATTAGCATTGAAGGTGGGTATGTTGTTGAATCAATTTGAACTTTAAAGAAAAAGATTGAAATCTTATTAATTTAGTGAATAATTAATCACTAAATTATTGCACCTACGTTGCACACTTAGCTAATGCGACTTAGTTTTATATTGGCGGAATATAACTAATGCTCATGCTTACAAACTATTTTATAACAAACTAATGGTGACTCTTCCTCTATTGTATTATAACCTTGTTTATAAATGTTTTCATCCTTAGCTTAGCCTCTGTATGTTGTATAGCATGATTTGTAACCTTGTTTGGCGCATAGAAATGTATTATAGTTGTTTCGCATAATTGATGCATCGTAAGTCGTTAAGGTTTATTTATCATATATGTGAGCATCATATTTAATATGTGTGTAAGTGTTCCAATGGCTTTATAGCTAAGACTGTTGGATTACTTAACACCCTTTCAACAAATAATTGTTCCATTTACAGAGATATGACACCATTTGGACACCATTTCTATTAACTCCTCATGTAGTATTTATTTAATGCATAATCATGGATATGGTTCGAGTGTTAATATAATTTATTGTTGGGGTGGAGCCCTAGCATAGTCTCTTAATGAAAATCGAGGTCAACACTTTGGTGGTGGCATATGGTAACTTTGGTTTCCTAACAACCATGTCTTTGTTTTGATGGTGACTTTATGGAACTTCCACCATGTCTGCACTGCTCCATGTGATGGAATTAACTTACGCCAACTGTCAGCAGAGTGGGGACACGTGTTTAACATGCACGTTGGATTCCAAGATGGATACTGTATTTCATTTTTTCTACCTTCCTCGATTAGGAACAATCAGGATTTTGCTTTTCAATTGTTAATGGGACTACCAAACTGATTATCGAGTTTTTCTTTGGCTCAGCCATGCCCCATCTTGTCTCTTTGGGTTTCTGTTTGTTACAGCTGGTTTGGCAGCTAAGAAAGGACCCTAGTGAAAGTTTTTTTGAGAGCGTGATGTGAACTCAGAAAGGACTTACCCCTTCAGAGTTCGACTTACCTTTTTTCTGTTAGTGTTTTCTAATTACCACTGTACAGTTGGGTTCCTCTTCTCTGCGAGGTTGTGAACACGAAGGCAGAAGCATTGAACCCCATTAGTGCTATGCTCAACGCTACTAAGGTTAAATTAGTTTGAGTTTCATTATTAGTGTTCATTATGCATCATTTGTTTATTGATTACAGTTTCTAACTCTGAATCATTTTCAAAGTGTGAAGGTCTTACCCAGTTTCGAAATGTGGTCGCTCGCTTGGTGGGAGGTTTTGGGCTTCAACTTTCGCTGGTAAGCAACCAAACTCGGTTCTAATCCCAAGGAATTGTGTGTCATGCGGTGTGCCTCTCTCCACTAGGTACCATCCGGCCAAGGTCTATGTCATAGAATTCAGACGAATTTCGGTTTTTCATTTTCGGTTTGGCAAGCTCCATGAGTTAACCCTCTTATGTGGACTCTGCGTTCCCCATTTTACCCTCTCTTTCTCTGATGGCAAATCCCACTATTGCAGTGGTAGCAGCTGTGTTGTGCATAGCTTTATTTCAAAGATCTAATAACATATTCAAATAGTTTATTTTGCCCGGTCACATGAGTGTCGTTCAGTTTAATTTAGATTTAGTTATGGGTTTTGTATAATAAATGGATGACGTTAACAAAAACCATTTTATCATAAGCCATGAGAGATTTTGGACAGAGAATGAACCGCCCCAATTGACAAATACATCTAGTAAGAATGAACCGCCCCAATTGACAAATACATCTAGTAAGCAGGCAATCCCTGAATGTATATATGTACTATGTATAATCTGACTTCTTGTCTAAATGTAAGATAAGATTTAAGCTGCAAGATGACAGGAATTTCAAGTCCAAGCACAGTCTGCATCTGCTTGCAGCTTTCACGCTCTGTCTTCATACTCCTCATCATTGGACAACTTAATACAGCAGGATCATCTTCTTTCAAGATAGATAGAAGCATGTTTCCC
>LPNX011221978.1:2417-22803 GCA_001517045.1 Pseudotsuga menziesii
TAGGATTTGCTACCCTACCCATACGATCAATCCCACCTGGGACTTTCCGCCTGAGCATTGATTATATTGAGGTGACCTTAGTTTCCTTACCTAGGTTATCGAGAGGGTACTTTGTAGAGGTTATTCTCCAGTTGTCCTAGCTAGGTAGAGGTCGGACAGCACAGTCGCTTTATGCATTGAAGCTAAGGGCCACTATAATTGGTTATGTACCTCCGCTTGTAGTGTATGGGAGTTTTGAGCCTCTCCTAGGTGAGACATACCTACTTCATTCAGGAGCTCACATATCCTCCCCTTGGTTTTCTTGTATTTTGGCTGTAGATTTTCTTAGGAGTGTGCTCTTTGTGCGCTAGTTGGCCTTTGGGATCATGGTTACTTGAGTATATTTATGCTCTCTTGAGTTCGGGGCCTTTTATTTTCGTCATACCTGGTATCCTATCACCCGTCCTTGGTCCTAGTATGGACCCTGGTGTCAGACTTGGGGGCCTCACATCCCCTTACCATGCTCATAGATTTGGGAATGGTCATATTCCATCCTCTACTCCATTTGTGGTGGACTTTTATTCCCTTTGCTTGGTCTTTACACCGATGGTCACCCTCATTGGGGTGGTAGTGGAGGCGTGAACATTGGGTTTACACCTTACTTTCCTTTTTATGTCCCATCATTCACCGCATTGTTTCCTTTGGGTGCAGTTGTCATGATCATTCCTCCCTATATCCTATAGTTTGGATTCTTTATTGACTATTTTGGGTTGTTTTGGACTAATATGGTTGTCATGTAGGGTCCAATTTTTGTACACTCTCTCCGAGGTTTCCATCCATTTGTTCCTATCATAGGTATCATGTCTAAACTAGAATATAGGTTAGGATTTCACATCCGCTTGCATTTTGCATAACCTTATGACTGTTTCATTTTAACCTTAGGTACGAACCCATTCTATCTTGTCACAGAACCTTCTTGCTATTTTAGAAGTGGTACTATGTGAATGGTAGAGCTTTCCTATACATGGGTGTCCTAGTTATCTCCCTTTTGCATTTGGTACCCATGCTGTGAGTCCTCTCTTAGGCCTGGGAGTCCCTTTTAGTCCCTCCATGTCCTTGAGCAAGAGCCTCATACTCCTCTTGACCTTTATACTGGATATTTCCCCAGGACTCCCTTATGTCAAGTTGTAATTGCATTATCATGAGTTTTTCCTTCCTTATTGAGCCTTATGTCAGCTTCCCTGACTTTGATTATCAGCTATAAAGACCAAGCTTGTCGCATGTCTAGCCATGCAGAGCCATTTTATATATCCTTTGCATCTTGATTCCCTATTCTTACTGAGAGGGGAGTTTCCCCTGAGTGTCACTATCCTACACATGTGTCCTTGCATTGAGAATAGGTATGTTCCACTGCTTGGAACTAGTTTGTTTTGCCATTTGAAACTCGTATCCTCCTAATCTGTAACTTTAAAGCAATTTTATTCTTTTTCAAGCTTTTCAAATATTTGAAAAAGTCCAAAAAAAATTAAAAAACCAAAAAGCCGGACAAGAAAAGATGTTATCTTTGGCAGCACTCGAGTCGTGTCGCCTTCGAACAGAGCACTATATATCACATCCGTTGGTTGGGTTAATAGTTTGACTTTAGGAGCTGTACTTGTTTATCTGAGTTTATATCACTGATTGGTTAAGCTTCTAGTCCCTATGGAGCCTCTGTCGATGCCTCCTATGTCGCATAGATGTCCCAGTTTTGCATATCGAGTCTATGCTGCCTACATTTAGTCACAATTTTCCTTTATGCTCTTATTCAAAGGAAGTTGAAACCTGAGTCGGCCATTCCTCAGTTATCTTGACTTTGCATGTCAGCCATTCCTGATACAATTACTGGTTTGTGCACCTTATGATCGAGTCCTTCCACATTATACTGAATTGCTGAGTACATCATGTTGGATGATGGGGGATGCATTAATTCCCTCCTTTCAGTGGATTTCATCCCATCAAATTCAGATCATTTATTCTGGGATAGGAATATTCAGTCATTTTTAAGTGCCTTGAGACTTGTAGTCATTAGTGGCAAGTTCTCTCACCATTGACAATTTTTTGGGAATACATCAATGTCCCCTGATCGATGGATTCTCTCAAGTGTTCGACCTCAACACATTTATTCACACTTGTTAGTTTGCACTCTAGTACCTTAATTCCCATTTTCATTATCGGTGGGTGATCTCGCGTTTGTTAACGGTATACGTCAATGAGCGGTAATCAGACGATGGACTACTATGTTCGACCTCGACACCTATATTCACATAGTAGGACATGTACTCATAGCGGTTTGTGTAGAAGACCTTCCAGACTGGTGGAATCTTATATATGCTACCTCCTTGATCGTGCCAATGTTCATGAGATTTCAACTCTCGTGACTTGATTCCAGTATATGTCAGACATTTCCAGCCATTATAAAGATCTTGATCCATTATATATCTTCAGTCTTCATGGAGATCATGATCCTTTGTATATATTCATCTTGGAGATTCTAATATATTTATATTTTACTTGGTGATGACCACATATGTCATATTGTATCATGCCTATTCATGGCCATTGTACTCTTATGTATTCAGGACTTCTATATGTATTTGCAATTATGTACAGATTTGTATCATTGTATAGTGTTGATTGGATGGTTGGTTCTTCCACTGGGTTCTTCATCACTTCACTTCTGGGATGGACTTATAATGTATTTCGGCCATTGTATGACCCCTCTGACCTCACACATTTGGGGGCATCTGTTATAGCTGATTTTACCACACATGGTGAATCACATTTTTATGGCCTTCCCTGTCCCTCTGCATACTCCTTAGACCCCATGGACCATTTTTTTACTTTTGATGTTTCCAAGATCATCCCTAAAAACATGCAAAAATTTCCATACGTGACTTTTAAACCCTTTCTCGCGTATATACGTGGGTTTGACCAATAAAACCGCGTACATCGAGATGTGTGCAAAAGGCCAAATTCTTTTGGAATTTTTCGTTGATGTGGATCCGACTCACTTGTCTCCTGGCCTTCCCTATGCCTTGAGATTGCTTGGATTCAACCTTTCATTACCCCATTGAAGAGCTATATAAGTAACCCTTTGGATACATTGAAGGCATGAGGAATTGAGAGCAAGAGAACTATAGTCCATTGTTGCTGAAACTTGTGCTTGAGTCTACATCCCTTTGTCCCTTGGAGCACTTTTGTGTTCTTCCCAAGATTTCCCTTTGCTTGTGAGCTTGCTATCGAGAGATGGAGGATTGAAGTGGTGGAGGCCCAANTAGACATGCCGATAGAGGTTGTATTCATTGTAATATTTGATTTTATATTAATAGAAATATCTTTTCCTATCCAATAATGTGTATTTGAATGAATATTTGATCCATGGATGATTTCAAATGCTGAGAGATCCTTAAAATTTATCAATTTACACTAAGTTCAAAAAATATGCAGTCTTTGAGGACATAAGTCCCTGACTACTTCAACCGTGGGAAGTACTTGGGCTCAGCCTAGAAAATCATTGTGAGGAGTACCATGGGAACCCCAAAGTAGCTGGCCATTGAGAGGAATTGCTAAGCAAAACGGGCAACGACCCCCATCGATTGAGTAGAAACGCTCATGAGGAAAAATCCAAGCGTTGTCTTCTGGCAGTCTTAGTGGCCGAGTGACCACCTACAGCTAATAGGAAGCCATTGAAACTAGGGTCCAAACATCATTCCCATCAGTTTGATAAACATCTAACATAATTGATCCCCCACGCTCTTCCTCACACCTAAGAGGCGAACCACCACCATTTGGGACATTAAACTGACATCGTTGAAACTGTTCTCAGTGATATCCCACACCATCAAAAGGCCACACAGCCTCTGATTCAGATTCAGACCCATATCAGTCTAAGCCAAACCTCGATACGGCACCATCAAGCCCCATGGCTGGTGCAAATATGGATCCATTTTTTGGCATATCCATAGCAAGTGGACCCATGTCCACACCACAACCTGTCACCAACAACCCTACAGGTGTCCCCGGCATAGTCATGCAAACTATCATCAGTCATCTGCCACAACTCATAGTGACTAGCCAAGATAGTCCACTTGCAACACACGGGGGCAGTGGCCCTTCCACACACATTGCCCCTCCTGCCACACAGGGGGGGATTGGACTGTCTACTTACATTTCCCCTACTATCATACATGGGGAAAATGTCCCCTCCATTCACACTATCCCTCACGTCATACTTGGGGGCAGTGGCCCGTCAACTCACACTATCCCCCCCACCACACTTGCAGGCATTGGCCCATATACAATGGTGCCACCACAAGTGCCCCTAGCCATGCAGGTGCATTATGCACCTGCAAACCCCACCACCATACCTCCCCCATCCCACATCAACTTGGGATCAAATCTACCTTTAATGGATCATCTTAACTTTCCTGATTTGGCTCAATTGACAAATGACCCCATTCGCAATCAAGCTTTTTGGCCTCCAATGCCAACTGAGCTACCATCAGACATCCCCAAGTTTCAAGGCAAGGTAGGGGAATGTCCCCAAAACCACATTATGACATTCCATCTATGGTGCTCGTCCAACAACATCGTAGACGATTCCATCAGGCTGAGGCTATTCCAACACACCCTTACAGGTGCCGTGGACAAATGGTACATTGAGATACCGCAGACCAAATACCCAGATTTCAACTCCCTAGCTTTCATGTTCCTATAGTATTTCCAACTCCCTGTCAGATATGATGAAGAGGTGGAGATCCTGTTATCTTGTCGCCAAAGAAATGCGACACATATAACCGACCACATCCATGAGTGGCAGTGACATCGTAGTTTATGTAAAATCCAACTTGATGACAAGATCTTCTTGCATTGGTTCCTGAAGACCTTTCTCCCGCCCATAGCAAAGGACGTTGCATCCGAATGTCCCCAATTCGAAGAGGAGGCCATACTGAAATCCCAACAGTTTGACCTGATCTACACTCAGTCTGGATATCTGTACACCGTCATTCTAGACATTCCCCACCCGGGTACGTCCTACCAGGATGCAGTAGGGGCATCCCATGCTATAGACAACATCATAGGCTCAGTCTCCCAACAGCCACAATACCGTCCGAGACCACCTTCCATTACACCACAACCAAGCAACACTACTAGAATTTCTTACCAAAACCAAACTCCAGACTACACCAGAATGATGTCCTAGTCCGGAGCAACAAATTCCTATGCACAACATGCGCCATCACAACAGGATCAGGCCATGGCTTGGCTAACATAGCAGTACACAGGTAAAATTCCCACATTTGTGGCACCACCACCCACTCAAATATACTATGCACCACCAGTGCAAGTAGTCCAAGCCCCTGCCCTCACTCCACCCACTCTGTTGGGACAAGTGTTTGCACAACAAAACCGTCCCAGCCAGTCTGCCCCCAACAATCAACAAGGGAAAGCCCAGAATAATTGACCCCAGAACCAAGCCAATAACCAACCACATGGAGGCGGTCAACAACCAAATCCTCCCAACAACGCCGCAGTGAATCGACCCGCCCAAAACCCCCCACGACCAAATGTTCCTAGACGCAACGCCCTGTTGCGCAAAAACCAACCGTGCACACTCTATGAGGTATATGGGCACTACACATTCGATTGTCCCCTCATAGCTCACATTAAGCAGGCCATTTAGAACCTGGCCCAACAGACCGCAAACGCTACAAACCAAGCCCAACCCAACCTGGCACCATAAGGACCTCCTCCTATGGTGCTCCAAAACCCACTACCAGTCTAAGGATTGGTGGCAACTGCACCCCCTCTCTAGGCCAATCCCAATGCTCCAGGGGCACCTTCCACGGCCAAAACAGGTGTTCACCACCTGCTAGCCATGACAACTGAAGAGGTTAACTTACAAACTATATGGAATCAATATGGTACCACCACCGAACCCGCTAACACATCAACGGCATCTACGTCCAAATCGGTTAATGCACCTCTTTAGTTACCCCCTTTCCCCCGCCCCCCCATACATTGAGTTGCCAATAACACCATGGCTAGAGCTACATTCAGTTATAGCATTGTGGATGATTTGGCCCAAACACCAATGGCCATGTCCACTCTGAAGCTCCTCAAAATGTGCCCAACACAGCAGAAAACATTACTATCCACCCTTGGGGCCATAGACCCCTCCAACTCCAAGTTGATAACATTGGACATGGAGAATGGAGAACCACACATGCCATCCACCATCTCCTTCCAAATCCTGGTGTCTATCCATAATTTGGTCGTGCACCGGTGCATAGTGGATGAGGGGGCATCCACGTGTGTTATTTCCACCCTGGTTTGGTAGAAACTTGGATCCCCAATTCTGCAACCATCCTCCACAACTATGTGAGCTTATGATGGCCATCCTACTAAATCCCAAGGAATCCTCCCTCATGTCCCCATCACATTATCCAAGAAGATAGTGTTGATCGACATAGAGGTCTTCAATGCTCAACTAGACTATAACCTTCTCCTCGGAAGAAGTTATATGTACGCCATGAGAGTGGTCGCATCAATTGTCTTCTGTCTCATGATGTTCCCTCACAAAGGGAAGATCGTGATAGTTGATCAACTCACTTATCACAATCCTCAAGGGTTAATAGCACCCACCAATGTTATCCCTACCATCACCACCATTGAGCCATAAGGGACAACCACACATGCCAATGTCAACCCTGCAATCAACACCATGGTTGACAATACACCAACCTCCCCATTGTTGATTGTGGGTCCTGGGTTGTTTGCCGATACCACCATGAAGGCTCATTTTCCCTTAGTGTCACCACCACCAACAAAAAATGAGACTGGGTACTTGTGCATGGTCTCATCCAGCGCCGCTGCACCCAAACAACAAACACAGTCCCAGCCCCAACCCCAACACCTTCCGGAGTCGCAACACCAACAATAGCCGCAACATCATCCGTAGCGGTAGCATTTCATGTAGCCACAACCACAACCACATCCCCACATGCAAATAGTAGGGAGTTATCCAGGCTCATCACTAGTCCATATGATTCCCTTCCTCTTTCCCCCACCTGGGTTCATGAGCAAGCCGGTAATGGCCACCTTAAGCCTACCTAACTTCACATTGGGAATTTCGATATGGTATCTCGATCCACCAGCTCAACCACCAATTCCCAGGTTGTTTCAACCCCGATACGACCCATTGAGGTGGAGTCTCACCCACCACCTGGCCCGCAAAAGCCAACCACCGTATCCACACCTGCACCACCCCACCCAAAAAGGGCCAGGGGAAAGAACGCCAAAGCCACTGCAAAACCTCAGTAGATCCCACCTTGCACTGTCTATGAGCAACAGAGCCATCCAAATTAGAACTGCCTTGAAATCCCAATCATCCACACGCATTTTGACACCATGGATACAACGAAAAACCTCCCCATGGTTGAGCTTCCAAGCGATCCAATAATGAAAAACAAGTCATTGAGAAAAAACCATGCTTATGCCATCTATGGTTTGTATGGACATTATTCTCACCATTTCCAAGACTTACTTGAGTTTCGAATGGTTTTAGCTGACCTTAGACAACATTCCCTTGAATCTGAGATCACTCTGATTGAAGAAGTCCATCCCCCACCTCATTCTTCAGACACCATGTCCATTTACATGATGTCTGGTTCTACAGACCCGCTTGTCTCTACCATCACCGATGGTCCATCAAATCTCTCTCTTCCATTGTTCCCCAACCACCACTGCAACCTCAGTTGCAACCTCAACCTCAGTTACTAGGGAAACAGTGGGGTTCATTCCTGATCAACATGATCCTTTTCCTTTTTCTTTTCCTTTTCTTTTTTCTACCATCCAGGATCGTGAGTAAGTATACCTTGGAAACCCTCCATCTACAAGATTTCACACTAGGAGATCCTCTGTGGTACCTTGAACCACCAACCCTACCTTTGAGGCCCCAGCATTTGGTAAACATGTCCAGCCAATTGAGATGATGTTGCACCTACCGCAAGGTCCATCAAAGACTCCTCCCGTCTACAGGCCTACCCATCTTCCTCCATTAGAGACTGGGGGCAAGGCCATAAAAACCACAACCAATACCATTTACATGATCTCTAGCACCAGTCGCCCTTCCGTCTCATCAGATGTGGAAGATCCACCTGATCTATCATGGCACCACATACGCGATGATGGAGATATCCATAATACTACCTCTGGTTTTACCCCGTTCCCTTTAAACCATAGTGTGGAATCAGTTCTTCCCATAAAATACTAGATTCCATCACCCTGCCTTGCCAGTGACCTTTGTCTCAGCAAGGGGACATACCTCTTCACTGACTCAGATGGTCGACTCTTGAAGAAGCCACACAACAGGATCCACCTCAAGAAATCCTATGCCTAATACCACCACGATGAGTCCCTTATAGCATAGTTTTCTCCCTTTTTGTTTTGCAATGTTTTTACCACAAATCAAAAACCCCCCCATTTAGGGGAAGCAACATTAGCTACTAATCCAAAGTCACCCGAAACCTGTTCGAGACACCTCTCACACCTCTGGTCTCAAATTTCCATCTCCTGATGATACCATTGTCTCATGTTTAACAAATAAATTTTGGGACCGTTTCCTGCAAGCTACCTCGATTTACAAGCCACAGCATGGTGATGCAAGTGTCTATGAACCTATACTTGTATCACTCTCCCCTTCCGCTATTCATGCAGGTTTTTAGGCCACCGCCCATTAAGGGTCACCATTTTGCTTTTTTGTTTTGTATTTTTAACACATAGTTGCCTTCTCCATCCATCGCACCTTACGCAGGTCTTTGGACCATGGTCCACAAAACGATTTATTTTTCTTGCTTGTATTCAACATATAAGTGCCCCCAAAATTGCACTCACATTGCATGTAGTCAAGTCCATCCACCACAAATCACACACAGTTCTCTTGACCTCTGTCTGAGAGCCACCTCGATTTGCGTGCCTCTACCGCACCGACTCGTGAGCCTCTATCATAATCTATCCCATGCATGTATTGGTATGTTTGAGGGCCTTCTGCTCCATCCATATTGTGTGGATGACCTTTGGACCACTATCCACCGTCCCAACATGGGGCACCGCCTGTGCCACCGCAATCGGTTGACCATACTGGAGTTTTGTTTAAGCTCTTTTCTGACTCCTAAAAATAATGAAAAGATAGCCGAACGCAGCTGCTTCCTTTCCTGCTCACTAACGTATAGGAAAGGGCATCTACATTGTCTCATTTACCTCCTTTTGTAGACCATGTAGACCATTAAATGAAAATGCCCACCTTGGCGTATTCAAGCCAAGACTTTTCCCCTCTGCATACTTTTATGCTTCCTAGGGCAGAGGGGCCTCACCTTACGAAAAAGCTCACTATGGGTTGTCGTTAAGATCTTTTCCATCCTTCTCATTAAGAAAATATTACCGAGCAAACTTCGTTTCGTTCATGCTCGTAAAAGTATCTGAATGATCGTTCAGTCAGTATAGGTTTAACCTTTTCCAGCCTGATTGGACTACCAATGGTAAAGAAGTCTCTCATCCCCTCTAGGATGGGCGAGCTCTCCTGTGTATACTTTTATCCTTTTTCGGGCACAGGAGACTACCAATGAAAAATATTCCCCACTGGAGTCTTCTTCATGCTTTTCGACTCTCTAAAATTGAAAGCACCATCGAGCATTTACCTTCTCAGGCTCATAAAAAATCCACGAGATCGTACCACAACAGTGTCTCTAGACACCACCACACAAAAAATAGTTTGGTAGCATTCCCACATTGGGTTTCCTTTGTTTAGAGTACTATGCAATGTGTCTTCCTTGGATCCCATCAATATCAAAAGTGTCTACCTCCTCCAAGTATTTCCCATCTGCAGTGACATTCCTGATATTACAGCTATGATCCCATTCCCATGGGTCAAGTTTCATTTGATGCCTAGTCCACCCTGCTGTCATACTCTGAACAAAGGAAGTTTGAGTCTACCACACTCTCCCTGTCCCTGTTCAATTCTTTCCCTCCCCCTCCCCCCCCCATTTAGTGGGCCAGTCCGCAGATTGTCTCACACCTTTCAGTTATTTCCCTCGCGCTTCTGTTCAAGGAAACATCATGGCCTTGACTAGGGGTAGGTCTCCCTCTTTCAACGACAACACACATATTCTAGAGGATATACCTAGAGGTCCCTGTACCTTGGTTTCATTAACATCATTGATGAGTTCCTTGGACCACTTGAGAGGAGTCCTTGCTGCCTCTTAGTATGGTTGTTTCTCACGTGCTCGACTTCAACTACATCATCGCACCATTGAGATTCATACAGGGTTTGGTTTGTGCAGTATTTGGTTGAAGACCCTGAATGTCACCTGACTCTAGCACATTGGCGAGTCTATTCAAGGGACCTAAACAGGTTATGTCCCTTGTGATTTTTGGGTTGCGTTGGAGACAGTGTTCAGAAGCCCCAGCGGTGCTTCTATATAGATTTATGATTAATGCAGCATACTTGTACCACAAAGACTCCAATTCTCAATCAACGAGTCCATACAACTATGTACCATCCCAGATATAGAAGGCCTTCAGTCATGAAGATATAGCATTCCATGAGAATGCCATGGGTCCAATGTACCAGATCAGTATTGTATTCAACCTCACATTGAGGCAACCATTATTGTATCATCAATTGTATATGATTGGCTCTTGTATTTTAGAGGATAGATCAAATTATTCTTTTGACATTGCCACGAGCATGGGGATTCCCGCCTCATCCATATACATGTCACACATTATTTGTATCTCACCCATTTATGGGAACCATATTAATACAAAAACCAAAAGCCACCATGCCCCATCCCCGGAAGCACCACCTCTACGCAGTAAATCCTATGATGTACGTTCGCCATACGATGAGCTCCTGCCCTCACACATCAGGGGGCAATATGTTAACCCAAAAAATACCTCACTCAGCTCTACATGGTCTACACCACCCAAGGACACACATACACAACCTTTGTAACACCCCATTAGACCCCCACACCCTCAAAAAGGCTTAAAAATGAGTAAAAGGGCTTAAAAACCCAAAAAATGAGCCTAAATAACTCTCCTAGGGACTAAAGCCTCCAAAAAGGGGCTAAAACCCCTTAAAGGAGCCTAAAACCCTAAAAGGAGCTAAATTTAGGGTGAAAGGGGCTAAATCCCTGACCAAGGGCTTAAAACCCTAAAAGTCCCCAAAAAAGCTATAAAAGGAGGGTGGGCGGTCACTCTCAAATGAGTTCTCTCTTGCATACTGTTATGCTTCTTGTGGATGCCTTGAGACCTCTTTGCCTCTCAAGCCACTCACATCCCCCTCTCTTCCACTCACATTCCCCATTGAGCCATAGCTCCTCCTCCATTGCTGAGTGAGATAGAGAGATGCTTCCATCCAGCCAAGGCATGGTGGCCCATTTCACCAAAGGAGAGGTATAATATTGTCTTGTTTATGCATGTTTCTTTAGTAGTTTAGTTGATTTCTAACCCATGTTTGTTTGTAGGTTTCTTTATTGACATGTTTTGCAGGTTTATTTCTATTCATTAGTTGTTTGTAGGTAGCCAAGGCGAAGCCCTAACCTTGTTTGCAGAGAGGCTCACGGCCATTCTTTCTTGTTCTCTGCTTTCTGTTAGTTTCGATTTCTTTACTACATTTTCCACGTGCATGAACCTACCCTTCTGTCCTATAGATAGAAGGGAGCCATTCCTGCCCCTGTAGCAAGGAGAAATCCCTGCCACAAATGACTCGACTAAAATCAATATTCTAGAGTCGGAAGGATCACAGGGAAGTAGAAGAAAGCGACATTTCCAGTGAGAAATTCATCAAGCTGCTAAAGATCAAGAAAGTTAACATTGGATCAGAGGACAATCCAAAATTTGCTAACATTGGAGACTATTGGGACAAAGAGACAGTAGCCAAAATCACTAATCTATTACATGATTTTCAAGACCTATTCCTGATGAAATTCAAGGAAATGAAGGGAATAGTAGGAGATTTGGGTGAAATGAAAGTTCCAGTCAAACCCGACGTAAGACTAGTGAAACAACGGCTGTACATACTAAATCTGCGCTATAAGGAGAAAGTGAAAGAAGAACTTGAGTGCATGCTAGAAGAAGGAATCATTGAACCTGTTGAAGAATGAGAGTGCATAAGCCCTATAGTGATCCAAGACAAAAAGGTGATAGGTGAAGTTAGAATCTGTGTCAACCTTAGGAAACTAAATGATGCTTGCTTACATGATCCATTCCCAACACCATTTACAGATGAAGTCTTAGAAAGCATTGGTGGACAAGAAATGTACTCATTTACAGATGGATTCTTGGGGTACCATCAAGCCTGAATTACGCAGGAGGATCGTCACAAGACAACCTTCATAAAAAAATGGGGATGCTACCAATACACGGTTATGCCCTTTGGCCTTAAAAACTCCCTTGCTATTTTTTCTAGAATAGTATTTTTCTCTTTTAAATATTTCATTCATGAGTTTCTTGAAGTATACTTTGATGACTGGATGGTCTTTGGTCTGGTAAGAGACCATATTGAGAATTCTGCACATGATGCTAGGAAGGTGTCGTTGGTATCAAATTGCGCTGAATTTGAGAAAATGTATATTTTGTGCACCATTTGGTGTACTGCTGGGCCATTTAGTATGTCACGATGGTATCCTGGTCGATCCCACAAAGGTAGCAATTATTATGGACTTGCCTCTGCCCACATCGGTCACACAACTTATATTCGCATTGGGACATACCGGATATTATTGAAAATCCATCAGGGGATATGCAGAAATAACTGCTCCTATGGAGAAGTTGTTGAAGAAGGATGCCAAATTCGAGTGGAACGAAAACTGTCAGGTGAGTCTAGATAAACTAAAGAACAAAATGGCTACTGCACCCATATTAATATTCCCAGACTGGAAAAATGAATTCCATGTGCATGTTGATGCATCATCAATTGCACTAGGTATAGTATTAAGCCAACCAGGAGATGGCACAATTGACCATCCAATTGCATTCGCAAGAAGGAAACTATCCACAGTGAAGAAAAACTATACCACAAATGAAAGAGAAGGGCTTTCAATGGTCTACGCATTGCAAACATTTAGACATTATCTATTGGGTGGACACTTCAAAATGTTCACCGATCATTCTGCGCTGAATTACTTGGTCAATAAGCCAGTGTTGGGGAGGAAGATCTTCCTGTGGCTCCTCCTATTTCAATAATTTGACTTTGAAGTCATTATGAAGCTATACCAACTGAATGTTGGGCCTAACCACTATGAAATTTAACCAGCTAACCGAGACCATCGCAGATGTGCGTGACACCATGCAGGCTAAAACCTATGGTGTGGACCCAACAAACACTCTGGTGACACCAGTGATGTTCCCACCCTTAAGAATAGAAATTCCCATGCAGGAATTTTCATTAGATGAATTTTGGGTTCTAAAATGGACCTCCTAAGGAAAATAACAAAATAATAGTTAAAATAATAAAATAATATTTATTAATTTTGGAGGAAGAAAGAAAAAAACTACTTTTTGTGTTCGTATTTTCGACATATATCCCTGTGTTTTTACTCAAATTTTGATTGGGAGAGCTCATTGGATGCAAAATTTGATTATGCATCCAATGAGTACCCACATTGCATACTTTTTATGGGCCCCACTACCCCAAAAACAAGAAATAACTGAAAAAATGTGATGATGATGTCATCATCACATTTTTTCAGTTATTTCTTGTTTTTGGGGTAGTGGGGCCCGTAAAAAGTATGCAATGTGGATACTCATTTAATGCATAATCAAATTTTGTATCCAACGAGCTCTCCCAATCAAAATTTGAGTAAAAACACAGAGAGATATGTCGAAAATACGAACAAAAAAAGTAGTTTTTTTATGACAAATATGTCAATTCAACCATTATGGTTGACTCATTTTATTGAAATTATATTGGATCTTGAATTCCAACTCACAAGAACTTATTTTGGCACATTTTCTTATAAGTCCCATTTTAGACCCCAAATTTCCTCTAATGATATGGCAGAAGAAGAAAAATAGGTACGTGCCCATATCTTGGATACATTGATCTTGGATTTCTCTAATTGTCGCAGATATATTCCATTCAGCATGCCGCTGCCACATAAGTTAGAATCTGGGAAAAAGCGGTTGCATACCAGGAAGCCAAGGAAACTAGGAAATCAAAAGAGCGCAAGCAAGTTATCAAGCACCAGCAGGAAGACCTAAAATCCCAAGCCCAAAGGCAAGCTTCATTGGAGCAAGCTATAAAGGAGATCGTCGCGCAAATGTCAGAAGAGGAGAAAGAATTCAAGGTAGAACCTCTACACTAGATGAGGCAGCTATCCAAAATGGCCACTAACCTAAAGAAATAGGTCCAGGATATGCAAACTGACCAGTAGCCAAGTACTCCCCCCGAAGTGCTACAGCAATCGGCAAATCAAGCTATTGCTTGGCTTAGGGAAACAAAGACTATCTACGCAGAAGAAATGGAATCAATTGGCGTGGCATGGGAATAACTCATTGACGATGAGACTATAGAATAGCTTTTCAAGAAAGTGTGGCAAGAAGACTTACAAATATTGGCAGTGAAGGCCGAGATTAAGAGGCTTCCAACCAAGGAGAAAATCATCAGAGGGACTAAGCTTAAGCAGCTCCTGGATAAGGCAAGAGCCCTGCCCTACTAGGAAAGCATGAGCAGCAAGGAGACAGTTGAGTAGTAGGCTGAAGCTAAAAGGGTGATAGGGTTAATTCAACCTGTCCATCAACGAATCCATGAGTTCACTCAGGCACTGACCAATACCTCATTGGAACACCCTAGCAACGACAAAGTGTAGGAGCTCAAGCAATAGGCAGATGAAGCTTGTCGGGAGATAGAATGGCTTACTCCCATTCTGGCCTAGTTCCAACAGAAGGTTGGAAATCACTAACAAACTATGCCAGAAGATACAACTGAGACTATGAGCATAAAAGAAAAAGGGGAAGAGACAAGAGAAGACGAGAAAAAGGAAGACAAAGATGGGAAAGAGGATGAAGCAGAGCAAGAAGAACACCATTAAGAAGGCTCATACCATACACAGAAAAAACCTATGGACATATATTTCTTAGAAGAGGTTGAAGAAGAAGTTGTATAAACCCAAGCCTCAACATCTAAAAAAAAAACATAAGGAACAAGGTGCGCAAGCCAAGAGAAAGAAGAAGTTGCGCAAGAAAAAAAAATTTGAAAATGTTGTCGCGTAGGCCATGCCTTCTCATATGTCCCTTGCTTCATGACTCACGACGAGCCACATGTGGGTGTTGGGGGCCTGTTGGTCCTGGGGAAAGTGTGCAGGAAACTAGCTAAGAGTCAATAAGAAGCACAAGCAAAGAAATTTTTGTGAACAAAGTGAAAACCGTGCGAAGGAGAAAAGATGCCTAAAAGGAGTAAGTGCAAGAGACACCACCTACATAGAAAAATGGGAGTAGCATGGAAGGATGATGCCAATAGAGTAAAGCGGCAGCCCAAGTGCAGAATAATGACCGAAAGCGACAGGGCGGTCGTGGGTGCTGAAGTTGGCTTAAGTCGGCGGACGCCACATGAGTGGAAGCATGCTGTAAGTAAGGTTGTTAGTGCCTCATTTCAATTCACGATCACCAGAGTTGTAGCATGAGGGGAAGACGCTGGTGATAGTTAACATTCTTCCTGTAGGCATTCCACCTTGCGTGGTCATGTAAAATAATATAAATATGAGGGATTCAATAGCTAGAATGTTTCTTTTTGTTGGTCGTAATTATTATTTAGTTTGGATTGTCGATAGATGCATATAATTGCAGAGATTATATCTGAGTAAGAGAACAGTCAGGAATCTGTGGGATACAGTCATAGTTAGTGCAATAGGAGAGCTTTGTTAGAGCGTTGCAGATGCTAGAAAGGTCGATCTAGGCTGTGCACGGATCTGTAGATGGTAGCAGTAGATTAGGAGAAATAATACAGAGATCATGAGAACCATAAGTTTGAGTCATAAAGACATATCATATGATTAGTCTACATCCCGCAGACTGCAAGGTTCTATATCCTTTCTCATGCCAGATGAAGAGCACCTTGGTGGTTTTTTCCATGTGTTTCCATGTTATTTCTTATGTTTGAATGGGTGATTGGTGTTGTGAATGTTTATGTTTCTATCTGTTATAATGCAAGTTCTGTTATGTTGGAATGAATTTCTCCCTGTTCATAAAATATCGACTGCATGATTAGGATAATAGACACTACTCTGAGTGTTAGTCAATGTATGGCGCAAGCGATTTTGCGTACCTGTATGTTGTGCCTATCTGATAGTTGTTTTACATTCTGTCATGTTTATAGTACTAAGGTCGAATTAGTGCCGCACCCTTAGTATTTAGTAGCATATATGTGCAAGGGGAGCTACAGTTCAATGGGAATGACTCCACCCTTGCGACTTGGTTGAGCTCCTTGGTTGCAAGCCAAGGGAGTATAATCCCTCACCAATTGCAGAAACATGGTTCCAGTGGTTACCCATTGAAGAGATATCTCGGGTCAGACTTCCCCTGCTTTGTAGGTGTTTCCGACGGGTCTTTCTCTATTGGGCCAGTATCTTAGGTAGTTGTTGGATTGATGAGCTATGCAGAACCTAGGTCACGCGAATTAGGAAAAGTGGCCAACAGATATCCAATGATCCTTCATGGAATCAACAATAATTCTTCGTTCCCTAATCAGATCCTTTCTATGCTTCTCCTTAACTTCAGCCTCTTTAGGTTCTGCAACTTCATCCTTGATATATTTCTCAAGATCATTCTCCTTGAGGATGAGACCAATTCTGTATTTCCATGCTCTGTAATTCTCTATGCCTTCTAGCTTTTCCTCAAGCTTGGTGTTTGGGGCCATCTTGACAGGAGATCACAAAAAAAATGAAAATATGGAAAATGAGAAACTAATATTACCAGGAGATTCATTTGACTAAGGCGAGTTGGCTGGTGTGTTGGGTTTCCTGAGATCTCAAGTCTTTACCTTTCAAATATTACTTGCGAGATTCAACATTGCAACTTCTAACAGTTTTCTAGTTCACTAGATTTCTGTAGTTTTTTGGTGCAGTGTCAAACTAGGGTTTGACTTTCTAGGAGATATGCTCCTCCAAAAACTTTGATCCTAGGATCAAAAGATGCACTATAGGAGGGCACAACTTTCCATGCAATCAGTTCTTCAAAACTAAAAATTTTCTCGAAACCCTAATTTCTTGTCGGAGAGAGAGAGGGATTTTTCACCTTGTGAAAGTTGTCCTATTTAGGTTAGCTCTAATACCATGTTAAGATTCTGTATGCTAAGCTATATTATCAACATTCAATTTCAATTTCATAACAAAATCATATAGACATGATCACTAAAAGAAACAGTATCACAAGATCAACATAGATTTACCCTAGGAAAACCCTAATGGGAAAAACCCAGCAAAATATTCCTCAATATAGATGATCAAAAGATAAAAGATAAAATCCCAGACTGATCCTTCTCCTTGTAGCTACAGATATCTCTCTCTTATACGCTACACAAGTGAGTGTGTGTGTGTATAAATGAGGAGAGCCTCAATTTTATTTATATTCTTTCATTCAGTTGACATTTCGCTCCACCAAGTCGGCCCCACTAAAATTGACTAGTAAGACTTCTCTAGGAGGACAAAAACAACTTAATATTATATTAATTAGGTTTATAATGACTCGAATTGCAACAGAGGGAATTTCCTCATGACTCTTAGTATTTCTCCTGATAGGAACATCGAGGTATAATGAAATACAAATGATTCTCTCGATATGAACATCGGGGATAATAAGTAAATACAGTTCAAAGTTACAATAATTCAATAGATTCATCGTCTTTACTCAACTTACAAGTGATAATCACATGAGTACTCACAGGTTTATAGTCTTCCATATAGAATTTTTTTAACATCTCCTTGATGTATTTTCTTTAAGAAATAAAAATGCCTTTAGTTCTTTGAGTTATCTAGAGTCCCAAGAAGAAGGTCAATTCACCAAGTAATGGCATTTCAAACTCTTTTTGCATGTCCTTAGAAAATTGTTGACTCAGTTAACCATTATTAATTCCAAATATTATATCATCAACGTAAAATTCAATGATGAGTATGCTATCATTGTCCTGCTTGATGTACAAATTGCTATCTACACTTCCCCTCTTAAAGTTTTGTTTCAGTAAATACCTATCCAATATAGAGTACCAAGCCCTAGGAGCTCTCTTTATCCCATATAAGGCCTTTTTTAGTCTGCATACACAGTCCTTGTTTTCTAAAATCTGAAATCCTTCTGGTTGTTCGATGTAGACGTCATCTTCTAAATCCCCATTCTGAAAAGTTTATTTTACATCCATCTGATACACTTTGATGTCTTCGGAGCAAGGATAAGCCAATATATTTATGATATCTTCCCTTCTGGCTTCTAGTGCACATGTTTCTTCAAATTCCATTCGTTCGATCTAAACATATACTTTACAAACCAATTGAGCCTTGTTTCTGATCACATGTTTGTCTTCATTCATTTTGTTTCTGAAAACCCACTTTATGCCAATCACATTCTTGTTTCTTGGTCTAGGAACAAGTTCCCATGTTTCATTCTTATCAATTTTATCTAATTCTTGTTCCATTGCTTTGACTCATTGTTCTTTTGTACTATCCTATACAAAATTTCTTGGGTCAGTTGTAGACAATAGAGAGAAGTGTACCTGCTCATTTATTCCAGATAGTCTTCTTTAGTTCCTATTTTGGAATCCTTATCACCGATAATTTGATCTAATGGATGATTCTTCTGGCACCTATTCTTAGGAATTTGTTGATCCTTGTATTCCTCTTGTTCCACAGTTGGATGATTTTGTTCTTCATCTTCTGAGAGTTGTTCTTCATCTAGTTATTCTTCCATTTTAATTTTCTTCTTTTGTTTCTGATTGAAAACTTCCTCTTCTTCATCGTCTGATTCTTCTGAGTCTTCTCTGAATGATGTTAGGATTCCCTCATCTATCTTCATGTTGATACTTTTGATCACCTTTTCTAATCTCAAATTATATCATTTGTAATCTTTCATTTTGGATGAATATCCAACGAAAATGCCCTCATCTACTCGAGAGTCAAATTTTCCAATCTTCTTATCTTCTCTTTTGATATAGCACTTGCTTCCAAATATTTTGAAGTGTCGTACATTTTATGCTCTTCTGTTCCATAGCTTGTAGGGAGTTTTATCATTTTTGTTTCTGAGTAATCCTATGTTCAATATGTGTACTGATGTATGAACTACGTGTACCCAAAATTTTCCATTCAACTTGGATTCATTCAACATGTTTTGAGCCATATCCATTACTGATATATTCTTTCTTTCAACAACTCCATTTTGATGAGGTGTTCTAGCTACTGAAAACCATCTCTTTATTCTATGCTCTTCACAGTCCTTGTTGAATTCATTTGAACTAAATTCTCCACCGTTGTCAGATCTGAGGCACTTGATTTGTGACACTATTTCATTCTTGACCAGTTCCTTGAATGTTTTGAAGCATCCAAAAGCTTCTGACTTCCTATTGAGAATACATACCCATATCATCATGGTGTAGTCACCAATAAGCAGCATGAAATATTTTTCACCATTCAGTCCTTTTCTCTTTGTTGGTCCACATAGGTCAGTGTGAACGAGCTCCAATGGTTTTGTAGAAGAATTCTCTTTGGTCTTGAAATGTACTCTTGTTTTTTTTCCATGTTGACATTGTTCACATACAGAGTTAGCAGGATTTGTAACTTCTAGCATATTTCGAACTACTTTTTTTTTGTAAACTTTAACCAAGTTGTCAAAATGTATATGTCCCATTCTTTTGTTCCAAATCCAACTTTCATCTTCTTTTCCCAAGTGAAATTTCTCTGAATCAATATCATCCAACACATATATGTTGTTTGGAGTCCTAATAAATGTGGCTACTAGTTTCCTTTATCCTTGATTCCTTATTTTGCATCCTTTTGAGTTGAAGGTGAGTTCATGTCCTTGATCACATATCTGAATAATGCTTAGTATATTATGCTTCATGTTGTCTACAAGCAAGACATTTTTAGCCAGGGATTTTTTACTTTCGAGCTTTACTGTGCCCTTTCCCAATACTTTTGTCGAATTGTTATTCCCAAATGATATAGATCCTTTATTCTTTTCAATATTGAAAAAATTATTTTGTTACCTGTCATATGCTTGGAGCAACCACTAGTACAAAATGAGGAATTAGCTACTACGTGACTAAAAATTCTAGTCACCACTGGTTTTTCAAGTGATTTACTACTAAATATGAGCAATTTTGATT
>LPNX011221978.1:25622-73905 GCA_001517045.1 Pseudotsuga menziesii
GCTGAGACTTAGACATGCAGTGAGTTGCAAGACTTCAACTGACTTGGGCTTGATTCCATTGCCCCTCCATCCCATACATGTATTTTGTTGTGTTAAGTGTTAAACAACAAAATTTGATGCCTCGGCCCCAAAGATGATATCGTTGCTAACTTTCTTGGTATGCAGTATTTTTTTTAATGTTTTTTTAGTTGTGTATTATTTTTTCTTAGGTGCCCAATCCCATCATTCTTACATCACTCGAGATTGGAATGCTACCCTCTCTCTAGTTTGAATTAAGTTTTTGGTTGTATACATTGGTTGTAGGTTTATTATAGCCTTGTTTTGCTTAGTGGCTTCCTTTTGTACATAGTTAACAGTAAGTAATTCTCTCATGGTTCTAGTTTTTCTTTAAGACTATATCTAGTTACGACATCTTGCACTATGCATAAGATCAAGCGAATTCCCCAATATGGTTATTGCATAGTCTAAATAGTTTTTTTTGTATAATGAAGCATGCTCCAACTTGAAAAAAATACTATAGAATAGTTGTTATGTTACTTACTCTAAAATTAGTGTTACATATTTGTCAAATTAATGCATTTAAATTAAGTTTTATTGAAAATATGTCATATTTTTGTATAGATATTAGAAGGTGCTCAATTCTTTAAAATTGTAAAAATTTAAATGAACAATATTTGCTTTTTTGCATTTTTGAAAAAAAAAATTAATTAATTTATACTTGCCAAATAAAGTACAACTATTTATATTACCCTTCATCTTTAAAGGGCTCGGAGAATAAAACTAAGGGCTCAAAGAATAAAAATATTTATATTGCTCTTCATCTTTGAAGGGCTCAAAGAATCAATGCCCTTCCAATTAAAATTAAGACCCACCCTTCAAATTTGATCACTACTCCCGCTCATTGTTCCGCGGGCCAACCAAAATACAAATGAGGTTGTTAATAACCTTCCCAACAAGGCTCTAGCAGGATTTCTGATCCCATAAGACTAGGTATTATTTTGCGAGTAACTACTCAAAATTAGGATTTGAGAAACGTCGCTTTGTCACTTTAAACTGTCCTATCTAACCTTCCATTCCGCCTGCCATTCTGTGTGTAATTTTCATAACAGAGGTCAGAGGATATTCACAAATCTTGTGATGAAGTTGTCACACACTTCTGCTATTTCGATGCATGTGTTTATACGTATAGTATTCATCAGAGGGAAGTTGGAACTTGCAAAGAAGTTGAAGAAATGAAACTTTGAAATTTCCTGCATGTTTGTTGTAGAAGAATCTTGCTTCCATAAATGATTTTGGCATTCCCAGAAAACCTATCATGGGTCACCTAGATACATGTATGAAGCAGATTAGAAATAACAGGATTGTTTATCTTCTTGTAGATGCAAGCTCAGTCTCGTTTGTCATTTATTTCTCCTGTGATGGTCAAGAAACAGTGAAGAATCCCAGGCTTAGGAGAACTTTTAGCTTCCATCCGAGTTACTCCCAAGCTGTGGATAGTTTGGCTCCATATCCTTCTCCTGAAATAGTAAGTTATGGAGATAAAAAGAGTATTTCTCCAGAAATATGGCTGCATGGAAATAACCCTAGTGTAGATAGTGATGGTTACCAAAATAGTAACAGTTTAAAGCAGAAGCACAGTGGTGAGAATTTGGCTTCAAAGAAGGGACAATTGGAGAGTCAGTATCCAAAGCATGTTGTGGAGAAAGAATCTTGACTATTAAATCAATCTCAAAACATCTCCAAATTCGGTGCAGTAGTTGGCAGTACTTATGGTAAAGTATATACAATGAAAAATAAAGAAAACCCACCAATACAATGTGATATATATTCCAGGAAATGGGTTAGTGATGATGCATATCCTCTTTATCTTTCTGGAGAATGCCCTTATATGAGCAGTGCATTTGAATGCAAAGGGAACGGGTGCCCGGAATCAGGATATACACAATGGAGATGGAAACCTAGAGATTGTAATATTCCTAGATATACAAAACTACTTTTTACATTTACAAATTATCTGAACACTATATTCATGAAATGCCTGTCAAATTAGCACTTGTCTTGCCTTGAAGGTTGAATGCTACAGACATGTTGGAGAGGCTGAGAGGAAAGAGAATCATGTTCACAGGGGACTCCATCAATTGTAATCAATTGGAATCCTTAGTCTGCATTTTGAGAACTGTAATGCCTGAAAAGAGAAATAAATTCATATCCAAAGGCGCCATAACTACTTTTCTAGCTAAGGCAACCTTTTTAACAGAAACAACTTTGCATTTTATTTCCATAGGCTGAATAGAAATTTAAGTAACAAAGAACATAATTTATGGCAACGTGCTATAGGATTATAACTGTACAGTGGATTTATTTTGGGCTCCCTTCTTGGTATGTACAAATTCATATAAGAATAAGAAATATTATTTAGGTTGAAGTTTATTTAATATGTTAAATCTGATGATCGATCACTACACCTGTAAGAGAGTTAAATTGCAGAAAGAGGATTAGAGGAAGGTGTGGGCGTGAAAGAAGGGGTCCATCTATTTATGACTGACATATCAGCATCAATCACTGAGCCCCTTCTCAGGCCTTACCATTATCCTTCTGCGCGTGATTTCCTCAAACTATGAACTCTTTCAAATTTAAGGAATTTGCTTTTAATATTCTTGTTTATTGTCAATTTTATACTAAGATTTGAATCCTGATGTACGTATATGTGAATGAATGGTGATTGGTTGATATTTGCAGAAGGTCATCTCGTGGAATGGGCATCTCACGGAATGGGCAGAGGACTAATACGTGGGCTCTTACCTAGGTAGCCTGCAAGTGTTGAAGTGGATGCAATGGTGACAGGGGAGGATATTTAAACTGCTGCATCCTTGGATCCTTACCCACCCTCTATCCATGTCCCTCTTCTCACAATAGCATAGTCTTCTTCATAAGGTAATTCCAATTTTTGAACAAGGAAGGAATTTTCAGGTATAAAATGTGTCTGTTTTAGTCAGGTTTGTCAGTTCGATCCTAAGTCGTCATAGTTTTAGTTTTGAAAATTTTGGCCCCTTAATATTACAACCCTAGATTGCATAAATGACTTGTGAATTAATTTTCTAGGGTGGGGGGACTTGTGGGCTCCACTTTTTGAAATTAGTGGGCCGTCATCTAACATGTCTTGGAGGATACTTATCAGCTATAAATTGCCTGAAGATGAGATGAGACATTGTTGGTCTCTCTGACCTAGGGGCATTCTACTTGGTCAATGCACCGTTATTAGCATCTCGTGGATGGTAAATCTCTATTGCTCAAATATATTCCTACCTAAGAGAATCCGGGTGCTAGTAGCACAGGTTTTAGGCTTTAGGATTAGATTTTTTTTGCCAATTTGGATGTTGTTTGTAGTACAAGTTCTCTACTTGATATCATACATCCTTCCTCACTTTGGTAAAGGTGCTTGTGGGCTGTCTAGGTTCCTTGTTTATGATTATTGTCTTTATGATGTTTACTTAGTTACAATCTTACTAAATTACATTGACATTGCAACTTAAGTCTGTGAAACGTCCTTTGCTAATAATGACATGGCCATGAGATTGACATTTGAGTAAATTGTAAATGGATAGGAGCATAAACATGTTTGCCATTTTGTTTCCTTCTTAACTCTACTCCTCTTGTGGTATGAACTAAATTAAATTTGTTCCATCTTTGTTTGTGACTAGAAGAGTGGAATTGTTGGTTTAAACTTTATACTTTATAGATTCTATGACATATTTTGTAACTTAAAAATGAAATGCAATACAATTGACACTATTTGATTGAATGCATTAATCTAGTATCCACATTTGCTTTATCAAATTGTAATACGTTATTTTGATTATAGATGTTGTAGCTTGATCTCTCCTTCTCTCTTATTATTTTTGCCATTTGTATTGCATACTAAATTGTCAATTTCTCCATAACATCACATTCTCTTCTCATGATCATTAAATATTTCTTAAGGAAAACACAATCAACTTTGAGCCTAATAGCATGCAAATGTGTGTAATGAAATCTGCAAAATGTTTCATATGTTCGCAAACATTTCCTAAATAATCTTGCATCCATCCTTCTTCTTAATCTGTTTGTTTCTTAACATGAGACATTTATTTGTATACAAATCACATGAGCGATTCATTTACATTCATCATTCTCAACGTTTTTATCACAATCTCAAATACTTTTATATTATTTTGTTTCCTTTGTTGTAGGTAGTCTTTTTATGACACATTTCCTTCATATAAATCACATGTGCAACTCATCTCCGTTCATCACTCTCAATGTTTCTATCACAACCTTGAATTCTTCTATATTTTTTTATTTGCTTGTTGTAGTTAGAATTTGGCACAAAGACTTACAATGGAATAGAAGACCTAGTGAAGCTCCATATATTGATGACAACAAACATTAAATCCAAGTCCACTTGAAGTTATGAGTTTGGAATCGTTATTGTTACTGTTGTAATCAAGAAATAATCTTGGTCCACATGGCTTAATTAAAGGAGAAGGAAGAGCAATCACAAACATATTTAGAAAAAATGCAAATTGCCATTGAAGCTCTCATTCATTTCATAGTCTATTTATAAGGATATGCACATGTGATGAGCATAGATTAAGCATAGTATGCAATGACATTGCCTTCAATAGACATGATAGCTCAATTCTAAACAGTGACAAGATGGTTGGGGAGCATTCATTAACCCAACTAATCTGGATTTCCTAACCAATCCAATGGCATCTTCATATTGGCCTTATGACTTTAACCCACTCAAAGTAATGAAGTATATTATTGGCCCATAATAACCATTGCATTCATGATTTGCCACATGTATAAGTGACTAAAGACAAATTATACCATAAGATAATATATCTAGAAGCTACTATCTTGGGGATGACATTTCCCCTCCACTATGACTAAGTGTCCTTGCTTGTCTTAGGTAGACTGAATTTTTTTTATCAGGCCTTCATTTCTGTCACTATTTTTAGTGTTGGTGATGAAAATAAACTTGTTCATACCTCTTTGAACATTACTTTAATTTGTAGTGATTCTTTACACATTATTGCATTTTCATGTACTCTCTATTTAGTATTTACAATGCGCTCTCCATTTACTTGCTCTTTATCTTGTTGGACTTGCATATTTTCTTTATATACTTTGTCCTTTTGTCTCTACATGGCTTCATTTGATTTTTGAGTATGCTTTTGTTCTTCATCAAGGTTTTTCACTCTTATTTTTAAATCTTGATTATTCATATTTCACTGTTCATCCTCTACTCTGTGCTTAAAAAAATGTGTATATTTGACACCCATACTCCAGAGTCCATGGCACCATGACATCACACAAAATAACCTCTTGTTATCCAAATTGCATTATAGCTTCTCCAAAGTCAAGGCCAACCTTTTTTAGGAAGTGTAAACTTCTATATGTGAATCTTGCTTGCCATGTTGAATTACATTTGAATTTTGAAGTAATGCATTACACTTGTATACATTATCATATTAATGAGACCGAGATCCTGGAATTGTGAACTTTTTGAACTTTCTCAAATTTCATGTCCATAATATAAATTTGCATATATAATCACATATGTACCCTCTCAAATTGGATGCATGGCTTATCACTTATCTCCTAATCTTTCTCATATGATTGTTTTTACAGGCTTCTGATATTCACAAGAATCTAATAGTATTTAGTGGCATTATCCATAAGTGGTTTGATGTCTGGAATGGGTTGTTTCATGTTGAAAAGGTCTCAATTCTTAACCATTGGATTTTCAAAGAAATTAGTTGGGTGTATTAAGTCTTAACTTCTCAGCATTGGTACAATAGAGTCAGACATGCCAACAAGTTTTTGGTTATTTTCACTCCACACTAGTTCTTTTATTTGCCAGATATAGTTATTGACAAATGGCCTTCGGGCAAATATCAATTCGTCAGCTAATTGTTACAAAAAAAGTCCTACAATCATCGAAGTGAGCTCCTTTTTCTCTCTCTGGATTCTCACATTGCTCTTCAGATGAAACCCACATTCTGAGTTTAGCAGAGTGGTCTATATTGGGGTCACTCTCATAGTTACTTGCTGATCACCCCTTCCAGAAAGCTAATAAAGTTAGGGATGGAGAGAACTTTCAGAAACGAAACATTATCTTAGATGTGTCCACAAAACAGTGGCTAAAAAACTCAGATAGGTTGCTTCCAAGAGATGCTTCTCTGCTCATTCTTAGGGGACACGGAGTCTCATTTAAAGGAGTCAGATTAATATCTCACTTCACTAGGACTTCTTCCACTATAGCAGAAAAACAACGCACTACTGAGGATGAAAATTAAGAGAAAGTTTCAAAGCAAAGAAATATTGAAGCATCACCAGAAGAATGTGACCAGGCAATAGAAGGGTTGAGCTTGGTAAAAGCCAAGGAAAAACAAGTGCAGGAATTTCTCAAGAAAGATGAGGCCTTCATAAAAAAAAATTGGGCTGCAATGCTTGGAATTGGATCTGTACTAAAAGTGGTGGCATCTATGAGCAGGCATGTTTTATCACTTGAATGGCATTTAACTTCGTTTAGCTTTAAAATACAACCGATCAATCACATATTTAGTGATGGAAATTGGGGGAAGAAATTAAATAGAATAATTTATAAGATTTTCTATTCTTGTGTTTCATGGCAATCTGTCATCAAGGAAAAACCTAGGAAATGAAACTATATTACATAAGTTCTTAGTTTAGATGGCAATTGCAAATTTCTTTAATAAGTATTTTGAAATTTCTAATATTATTTGAACCTTAAAATCCTCCTTGCATAGTGTAGACTTTTATTATATAGTGCCAATTTTACAGGTTGTTGAAAAAATTCTAGATGGAAGGGAATTTGAGTTCTATAAATGGGATGAAGATTTGCCAGAATTGCTAAACCGTGTGAGGGAGAAGCTCAATAAAGTTGCTGAGGTAAGAGCTGAGATACTTGGCTATGAATTCTTTTGAAATTTTGATTTCCTGTTTTTCTTTTTGGAACAATATTATGGTATTCTGATAGACTCATCATTTTCTCCAGGGCTGGTCTCAAGAAGAGAAAGACCATTGCCTCGAAGAGATGGAAAAGTCTTTTGAACACTCAAGAAAACTCCTCCATTTGATTATCTCATGATTAAGCTTTTTTCAATTCTATTCCAAAGAATTTGTATGTAATTTTACAGTTATATGGACTATGGTTCATATTTAAACATGTCTTGCTAATTATCATGTCTCGGTATTCTGATAGTCTCATCATTTTCTCTAGGGCTGGTCTCAAGAAGAGAAAGACCATTTCCTTGAAGAGATTGAAAAGTCTTTTGAATACTCGGGAAAACTCCTCCGTTTGATTATCTCATGCTTAAGCCATTTTTCAATTATATTCCAAAGAGTATTTATGTAATTTTATAGTTATATGGACTGAGGTTCATATTTAAACATGTCCTGCTAATTACCATGTCAACACACTTGTGGTCCATTCATTGAGATCAATGGATGGAGTGTCAACTCCACTTTCATCTCCTTGGACAGTTTCCTTTAAAAATGTATCCAAGGAAAATGGATTTGTGTGTTCTAAAGCTAGTAAGTTCAGATGCTCTCTAAATCCTTGACTGACATTGTATATAAACAAATATATATTGCATCATTTCCTGTATGTGTCATTGTTAGGGAGGATTCTGCAATTGATACACATAAAGTTTCTATTCTTATTCTTTAGGGCATCTCTATGTTATGTTACAGATTGGAAAATGCAAATGGATTTCTCCCATGTATATTAAATCTATTAGCTTTGACTGATCCCCAAATATTTATCTGTAAATTGTATGTAAGCAATATAAATTGACATCATTGCAGTATGTGCCTTTTTTAGGGATTTTTCATTAGATACACTAATGTATTCCCTATTTCCGTATTCTTTAGGGCATCTCTATGTTATGCTACAGATTGGAAACATGGATTTCTCACATGTATATTGAATCTAGTATCTTGAATGGTCCCAAAATCTTTGTCTGTAATAGATGGATGAGGGATGTTGGAGGCATTCCAATCTTATGGTTCATCTCTGTGGGCTACCAGGGTCACAAACTGTAATTTCCTCATATACTATAAATCAGTTTTACCTATCCTACTTCATTCATCTTTTGTTGTTATTAGTATGGTTTTATCCTTTCTCTTTCTTATCTTGGACGTTTCATTTCACATTTTCCATGGATACCATATAGTTTGTATCTTATGCCCTATTTTCTTCTCTATTGAGAATTTAAGTAGCCTATTTTTCATTTGTATTCAGTGTTAGAAGGATAGGTTAAGTATGAATTCTGATGCAGTTGTTGTGCTGTCATCCTGCAGATATTTATTGGCATTGATTTCTCAATCTTTTTTGGATATTGGATATGTATCAAGAATTCTAGACAGCATCATCAAATTATGTTTACATCTTTGTCACGTTATTTAACAATACAAAGGCACCCCAAATACAAAAGAGTTGGATCAGATTACAGAGGTTAGTTTAATACTCTTTAAAGGTAGTATTAGCTTTTAATCTATAGCTTCTAGTTGTTTAGAACTTCTTAAAGAAAATAAATAAAATGTTCAATCTTATGCATTCAACTTTGGCTTCAATGGCTTTAGAGCTATTCTTCACATAGAAAGTAGGCATCAAGGAAAATACTTGCAATAAATAATTGTGCATTCAACAAAGCTTGTCTTGATTTCTTAACTACTTGTTGGTTTTAACTTTTTACACTTTAAATTTTATAAGTTGTTCTAGTTCCTTTTATGTTTACCGATCAAAGCTTTCACAGTTTTTATTGAGGTGCATTTTAAAATTTAACATGCATTGTAGAGATATTTTCTAGTAATATCAATCTCAATTTATGCATTTGTTAGAAAGTTTTTTTTCATTTACGAGTAATGATTTTTGACATCTAATATACAAGATAAGCTTGCTATTTTCTTTGAGGTGGATAATAATATGGAAGGCACTAGACATGTGGAATGGTCTTTCTTAATTTTCATACATAAACTTTCTGGAAAAGAATGGAAACTACATGGTATAATGGTAGTGTCTCAAAAGAACTCACCTCTTTGTGTTTGTGTATTGTTGCTTAAGCCCATCGGAGACTATCAAACATATATGAGAAAGTTGTCGGCTCTCATTTTCTATCTATGTTGTATAAATTGAATCTTGATCAGGGTTTGTTCTATAGGGTTTTACGAGGTTTTGTTTTAAATTTACAGCATTTGTGGTTAGCTTAGATATGCCTTATGCCAATGAGCACTTTCAAAACATCTTAATATTTTATTGGTTTACTGATATGGACCCATCATATGTTGTATATCTCTTTGCATGTAAAATGAGTGCCACATTGAAAGTATAATTTGAAAGTAGCTGAGAGGTCCTTTATCGATCAAGGACCCCATTCCCCATTACAAACATTATAATTGAAATAGTTTCTCAGTGTCCTTGAGCAAGTTCAATGTCTGCAATTCTTCTATTTTTAATGTGTATGATTTTCATTATAAAAGTGTTTTCAATCATTTCACCTTGCTTAGTTTGTCAGCATAACATTTTACTCAAAGATTTAATGATCTGGAAAACCATACATGCATTCTATGCCATACATTTACTAACATCGTGATGATATGTCAATTTTTCCACTAACATCATGATATTTGTCCCTAGATCACAAAAAGCGGCATCCATATACTTGAGAAGTGCTACTGCTAACTATACAGTCCCACATTTATAACATTATGTAGTCTAAATTGCAGGTAGCTTCACATCTATTGATTGTTGTAGATTTCAATATAGTAATCTCAGTTGATCCTTATCAAAATTTTCACAACATCAAGTTGCCTCTTGTTCCTCAAACCTACAGATTTCCAGTGATTTCAGTCATTTTAAGTCAAGTTCAACCCATACTTTCTAGCATCTTTCTGATTTGACTGCCGATGATCTCCAATTTTTTTATCAAAGGGGAATGCTGGCATGCCTCTCAACTACTACTGGGGGTTCCAAATAATTCCATACAAGGGGGTGAATGGTGGGGGCAAAATGATTAAAAAATCTTTGAAAAGTGTGTGTGTACATTGCTTATTAATCTTTCTAAGACTAAATTCAAATTTCTGTCCTATATACAGTTTATATCATGTCATATGGTTATGCATGGATGTTTGGTTCACCTATTTGAATTTCAAATTGTCTAATTATTTGTACTATAGCATATATTTATGTCAGATGGCGATGCATGGATGTTTGGTTTCACCTATTTGAATTTCAAATTCTGTATAATTGTTTGTACTATAGCATATATTTTTGACTAGTTATGTTTCATTCCTTTAAAAGTACTATTTTTTTGTTATTATCTATATTTTTCTGTATTCTTAAGGGTGGGGTGAGGATCCACTCTAGCGTGAATTTGTCGTCCAGTTTGCTACACTTTAAGATTTATGAGGTCTCTACAGCCATCAATTCTTGACATATTTTAATGCCTTAGCATTTAATTTTTGAGGAAACATTTGATTAAGCTTTTGCATTTTTAATTATTTATGTTTGCAATAATGAAATTTTAGAATTAAACAATGACAACTGCAAATGCCTAAGACTAGTACTTTGAGACAATAGCATAACATTATAATGTATGTCACTACACTAAAATTTATAGAAATTTTACAATTACAAGTTTACAAATTCAATACAAAAATTAAAATGTAACAAAAGGCTGACTGTGCTCTGTTCACTGTTGAAGGTTGTGGCCTGTAGAATTTCTCTCTGCTCTGGCCACTTTTGTAACATGTACCTTGTAGATTGTTGTTATTATGAAATGATACTAGTTATGAGTAGTATTAAAACCGTGGTTTGGTCTCTGAGCAAAACCCTGATAAAAAATTAAAATTAAAACCATGATTTGTGGTCTAGTCATTGGTCTGAGACTAAGGTTGTAGCCTATAGCCCTAAGTTGCTGCTGTTGAAGTATTTAACCTTGTGACTTGTATCTACTAGAGGCCATTGTCAAACCCTTCAAAGTTCATACTTGTAGCAAGTGTTGTCAAACCCTATGGGCCTATAGCCTTGACATTGGGTATGTGAAGAGAGGGAATGCAATGTGATTCAGCTTTGGGTCTATAAATTTGTGCGAGGAATGGATGGTAGCGTTTATTTTGTGTGATGAACAATGGACTGCTTAAAGCAATGAATGGGTCTTTAAGAGGTGAGAGCTTAGAGAATGGAATGCTACATGGCTAGAGGAAGAATGGAATGCAGCAAGTCAGATCAGACTTAGGATTTAATAATGAATTTATTCAAATTCGAGTTCATCTTGAAGTTTACCTAAAATTTCAGCGAAATTCAACAAGTTTATTTGTAATTGCTTGAAGTTTGGCAAATTTCAAACTTGAACCTTGAAATTCACCAAATCTGGTGACTTTGTGTACAATACATACTTTTTAAGTTTTTTCATTCTCATTCACAATGGTTTCAATTGTTAGAATACATTGTATGACATGGATTAAGATGCAGTCTATTTTATGGAACAAGAGATTGTGTTAGATGCACATGTTTTAAGTAGTTGTTTTTTTAACATTACTATTGCTAGTACCTTAGATGCTTAAGGCGAAGCTAGTTAGGTTGTTTCCAATTTGAGATATGGGTAAAATATGGAAGTGTAACAAATTGATATTTATTTTTGTATGATTCTATTATTTAATCCAATTGTCATAAATGAATTACCACTTCTATCTATAATGAAACATCCAGGTGCCACAGTCAAGGGTGTAAATTGTCCAATCATCCAACTTTCTGGCAAACATAGCTTATGCATAAGATGCTGGAATTTATGGCTTAGAACAAAAGTACGCTAAGCTGACTCAACATACAAATCCCTTTTAAATAAATACAAACCAGAATATAGTCATAAAGGAATAGGTCTAGTTTTTATTAATCATAATATAATACATGTACAAAATACAGTATGTGCTTGAAATTTGAATGCTCCAGTTAGCTCTAAATTCAACTTGCTAGTACTAACAACTTTTAAATGATTAGCTAATCTAATGCTAGTGGTTTCCATGCTATTTATTCCCTACACTAGCTGATTGTCCAATGTCCTGAAACTCTTCAGTTCCCTACACATTGATTCATCACGTATTTTTGTCTCTTCAGTTTCACATAGTGATTCAGATTTGCCCCTAATGATTCATCTTCCCTCATGTGATCTTCGATCTTCCTTTAGTGTGCTTATTGACATGCACACTTGCTATGCTTCTCATGTGCATTTTCTATCATTCTTGTACTAATGATGTCATCCTCACTTTGCTTCTCCCTTCATGAGATTTAACTTATGCTCTTGAACTACCATGATTTTCTCTTGTCATGCCTGCACTTCAATTCTTGTTGTGCTTGGTTTTTTTCATGGACTTTGTTTGATCATGCTTTCCTCTCTTTGCTGCCTGTGGTGCTTTTTCTGATGTTACAGTTTCCTCTTGTGCTTTCTTGGTGTGTTCCCATACTTAATATTTTCATGGATGCTCCATCATTGGGCTACTGGTCTCTTTTCACTGAAGATCATGTTAGTGGTCAAGGATAGCCTCTGGATATTTAAATAGTATGGACTTTGTCCTTGACTTCGATAGAAATTATTATGATTGATTATTTGTTTACTATTTTTCACCAGAAAGCCTATATTGTTGCTCTATATTGATGAATTTGGAATTTGACATGTCTTAAGATGCCTGTAAAACATGTATCTGAAATTTACTGGTGTCTCCCACTTATAATGAAAAATGAAATCTAGGATATATATTCATATTCCAAGGCTTGCAATAAGATTCATTTGTAATTGTAATTTGTTTTTCCTATGGCCTAATTTAGAAAGAGATATAATGGCAGGTTTTATTGGATCATGGTTTGATTTTCCATAAAGGAGAATCAATGATTTACAGAAGACAATGATTTTGATTCAGCAAAATTTTAATAGTTAAATTGGATCATAGTGATGAAGAATGGGAAGAGGTACTCATCACTAAATCTCTTTGGTAAGAGTATTTGTAGTATTTTTATTAGCTTTAGTTACAGGGAAAATTGTACATAGCTCTCAGGGATTAGTTTATCCTAAATACTAGTTACTGGTAAGTCGTAATAGTAATAATTATGTAGTTTGTAGATTGATACCTATCATAAATTTGTTTGAATATCATCATTGTCAAGCAATAACAACTTCTTAAAGGGTGCTAGCTCAATGGTAGAGCGCCTGCCTAATTATAGGCAGGAGGTTGGTGGTTCAATTCCTCCATGTCCTATCATAAATTTGTGACTAAAAAAATGACTAAATTCGCATATATACAACTATTAGTAGCCAATTTCCCGTATCTTAGTCGTATTTAGCTTAGTCATTAATATGTTAACATCTAGTAGTTTATTTAGTCGTATATTTTGTCATTAATGGTTGCAATCAGTGACTAAATTAGCGACTAAATCAATGACTAACTCAGCGACTAAATCAATGACTAAATCCATGACTAAATCAATGACTAAATCATTAACTATCAATGACTAAATCAATGACTACTAAGTCAAGCTATTAATGACTAGTGAAATACAACTAGCTATAAGATAGTGGAAATTTTCTACTATTAGTCACCGACTCAAAAATAGTCATTTATAGCCTGATTTTAGTCATTTTTTTAGTCATTAATTTCTCATTTTCTACTAGTGAACTGCTATCAACATACCATTTACCAAGGCTTTGATTCTAAGCTTGAAGATCAATTCCATATTCGTAGTTGTTCATGTGTTTGATCCATACCTTGTTAGGAATGTCCTCATTTCTTACTGTTGGTATCTTCATTATGTAATTTACGGCTATATGTCCAAAGTTGTTACACTTGTACCATTCTATTTCTAATCTCAAGGGACCAAATATGTTGCTGTACTATGGTCATCTAAGGCTTGCAAGCTTATTCCTAGTCTCAAATTTTCTTCTTTGAAAATAGTTTCCAGCTTTATGCCCAAATTTTCCACATGTAAAGCAGTGCCCATAAAATAAGTATCCATACCTGGGAACATATGAAGGAGGTACTTTTCTGAGATATAGTCTTTATGTTGGCCCTAATTCTGATAAGGCTTGTTATGGATGACATTCTATCTCTTCTTCATTTGTGGAGTCCTTGAAAACTTCTGCATAACTACTTGGATTATTTTTCATTATCTGTCAACATTGAGATTGATGCTTCATTGGTATTCTCCTTGCATCCTATACCGGTCTTGTCTAAGAATGGATTTTGATTATTGATGATTTATTCTAGAACCTTGGATTTGTTTTCATAACCTTTTGCAATGTATTCTGTCTGTAATGTGTTCTTTAGAGATACTATCTAAGCCTCGTGATTTTACTTTTCTTTTATATTTTCCATTAGCTATTCAGTAATAGTGTCTTCAACTATTTTTTTTTCTTCCAGTTTGGTCTTCAGGTCAACAATGGTTTATTCAAACCCTTGTTCATCTTCCTTAAGCATCCTATTTTCTTTCCTGATGTAACACCCCGGTTTTGACCCTGTTTGCATTAATGTATGTGATGTATATATTGTAATGAATCATGGTGTGGAGCTAAAGGAAAAATCCCCACCACCGATTTGGTCGTGTTATGTTTCGTCAATTGGAATCGTTGCCGATGGTATATTGTGATATACGGCACATAATAGTTTTGGCATCATGTAAATATGCTTTTAATTAAATAAACCCTAACCAGATATGTTCACTGCAACCATATTGAAAAGGGCGTGATGTTCCCAAGGATAAGGAGGGGGAATGTTAAACCTTGAGCCATGGGGGGAAATCCATGTGTCACCACCCTTTTTTATTTGCTCATATTCCCTTGTCTTATCCAACTACCACATTAAAAGTTCTGCTGATTAGTTGGGGTAATTATTGTTGGGGAGTGGTGTGTGGTAGTACTGTCAATCCTTTCCCACACGCACACTCCACCAGTAGGTTGACCCTCACGATGGCAGGAAACCACTACCCCATCACTCCATGCATATTCTCCATGATTCCATTTGCTCCATGACTGCAGGAGACATCCTCCCACTCTCCCGAGCTTGTTCATCTCACACAGAGATGTTCTGCTTCCGCACGCACCATTTGGGATTCTCTATCGTAGTTCCTCACACAGAGAGAAAGGGGGTGCCGATTTGGCCATAGTGTTCGGGGATAGGGAATGGGTATTTTTCCCTACAGTTGGTGGTTGAGGGTCAGTTTTACTTCCTCCATTGTCGACTATGTACATTTCCCATGGCTTCATTGTTGAGAAGGGGCTATTATTTCCCCACGTTGGTTGGCTGTGTCTACCTTTACATTTTGGAATGATGTAGGCAGTTATGGAGTCGTTTTGGCCACGATAGGGCCAAGAATGACCCAAGAGTTGTTTCCACTATCCAAGATGTAATTTTTGGTTGACTGCATGCATGAAGTGGTTGTCTTCGGACTGTGCTGGGAGTGGGGATGAGGGCTTGGTTTGCTTGAAAAACCTAGTGGTTTTGGGAACCACACAAACAGAGCTAAAGGGTTGGATTTCTTCTCCACAGCCCCTAAATAGCACTGGAAGGGAGGTTAGGGCCCGAGGGACTGTGTAGCAAAGAAGGGACTGATTTCCTTGTGTTGGGTGTGTGTGGGTGTCTTAGAAGTCAAGCTAGTTCTGGTGTAGGTGTCCTTGGCTCTTCTATGAGCTCACCAGCTTAGCATTTATCCTTTCCTAGCTCCTAGATGGCCTGATAAACCCAGCTCCTAAATGGCTTGGCTGATCCATTATTTGCTTGAGAAACCCAACCGAGTTGGCTTGGCTGTTTTCTTATCCTTGGCTATGTGTAATCCTGCTAGTTCCTTATTCCTTGGGGAATCATACCTGGCTCAGGGGTGGCAGCATTGCTAAGAGATTGAGGATCACGCTGGCCTATGGTTGGGTGGAGCGTTGCAGCGATGTAGCTGGTTGCGGGGGCAGTTCTCAGAAGATAAGTATTCTGGACTAGTCTGCTTTTGCAATCATACATACTATTTAATGAATATGATGAACATGTTGAATGCTTGTAGGAATGTATGGTTTTTCTTCCACTGTGTATATGAATGTTTATGCATCCTAGTATGTAGTATGTTCAAGCATTTTGGTTTTTATATGTATCTTCATGTTCATTGTTCTAGTTGCCCATATGTTTGGTGTAAGGTAGCATCCTCTTCGCTGGTCGGAGGGTTAGGGATGTTGCACCTGACTTTCTTCAGCTCTTTCAAGGAGATTACAAGTTTTGTCTCGATATCTACTTCTCCTTCATCTTCAGATTCTTCATTACAATTAGGATCCTCATCTAATTTTATTGCCATAAATATTACATTATATGGTTCATCATCATCATCAGAATCACCGTCACTGTCAATGTCAAAGTCGCCACTAGATTAGATATTATCACTTTTTGTATAGATACTTTTCTTCTTTATGAACTTCCTTATGTTCTTATTCTTGTAATTAGTGTATTTATTGTAGCGTTTAAAGATGACATCCTCATCACTATTTGTTTTTATTGCATATGGAAATTTAGAAGCAAAATGACCTATCTTTCCACATGAAAAGCAATTATAGCTAGCTTACCTTTGTATTTCCCAGTGCCTGTCTTCAATTTCTAAACAAAGTTGGTTATTTCTCCATCATCAGATTCATCACTTGTTGGCTTGTCCTTTGTTTATTTCTTCTTCCCAGCTTGTTTGGAGGAGATATTGAATGTTGCTTCCTTTTTTGACATGTCTTCATCTTCAATTCTCATTTCATAAGCCAAAAGGGTCCCATGTAGTTGATCTACTGTTATAGTATTCAGATATGTTCTTTATTCTAGGGCATAGGTATTGGGGTTGAACATTTTGAAAAGGGTTCTTAGAAATTTTCGAACAACTAGAGCCTCCTCAAGCTCTTCTCCCAAACCTCTAATGGTATTCACAAGTTGATCAACCCGAAGAATATAGGTTTATATGTCTTCGTCCTCATTTATCTTTAGCTATTCAAATTTTCCTTTGTATGTTTGAAGTTTGGCTTCCTTGACTTTTCTATCTCCTCCATATGTGTTTTGGATTTTCTCCCAAATTTCCTTTAAAGAGGGGCAGCTCATCGCTTTGTTGAAGACGAATCTATCTATATCACCTAGGATATGATTTACGGCCTTTTATTTGTTGCTGTATTGAATCAGCTCGTCTTCATATGTTAGCCCAGTCTTTGTTACTCTGTATCCATTCTCGATACTCTTCCATATTTCAATTCCTTGAACTTCTATGAAGGCTCTCATCCTTATTCTCTAGAATGCATAGTTTCCCCCATCAAACAAGGGTGTTCCAATTTTTCTTTGTTTAGAAGACTTTCCCATGATTACCTTCAAATGGTTAGTTTGTCATGAAGGAACTTGCTCTGATACCAATTGTTGAAATACTGAAAGGAGGGTGAATTAGTATTTCTACTATTTAAAATTTTAATCAAAAGCATGCTTTCGATCACCATTCATAGCACATCATCAATGTGTATAAAAATAAAAAGATGCATAGTACATAATAATTTTTGAAGTGGAAACCCAAGTCCTGGGGTTAAAACCACAGTATCCTTTTTAAAATTAGTTTTCCATAAATAACTAGAAGGAGGAAACAACCTCCTTATTGCAAACACTTCAGTTTTACAGCTGCAATTGGAAGGAGGCTACAACCCCCTGATTTACAAGCTACGACCTGAAGGAAGCTTCAACTCCCTATTTTTTTGGCTTCAACCGGAAGGAGGCTACAACCTCCTTTCATTTCTGCGTCCTACCACCCAGATAAGAAAAATATTTCCAAACCTATGGACCTGTCACATACCAAACTATGAATCTACTACTGATAACCTCTACACTCTGATCACTTCTAAATGATCCCTATATACCAACAAGTCATTTCAATGTAATACACTGCTCATGCACATCATTGTACACCTCATCATACATAATTATTGAACAAGTAATTCTGCTATGCTTTCACTGAACATAAGGCATGCATTGGCATGCATCATCATCATAGGCATGCATCATAGTCATAGGGTATGCATCCTCATAATCAAATACAAATCATCATCATCTCAGCGTGCACCATGTATGCATCATTAACATCGATTATACATCATGATTCATAAGAGAGCATCATCATATTATGGTATGCATGTACATCGTATTGCATAGGAGTGCATCAACTTCATAGAGAGTAGATCATTATCACATGCATTATCATCATAAAGTGTATCATATCATAGCATAAATGTATGCAACATCATCATCATATCCTCTATAATTACTCCAAATATATATAGCAATATAGAAACTAACATACTAAGATCAAATATTAACTCTATCCATGAGAGACATGTGTCATCACAAGAGAAACTTGGAATAATGAACCATACATCTATGAAGATCAAAGGATGAAGAAACCATAGAAAAAAAAACTCTATATAATGTCATCACATAGCCCTTGTTACAATATTTCCAATGAGCTAAGAATTTTGTAATTCTGATTATGTATGAGAAAGTTATGTCAATTTTAGTGAAGATGCCCAAAACATTCTCCTTTGGAAAATTTCGCACTTTTCTCCAAGAGTTGTGAAATTCCTGAGAGAAATGATGATGAACAAATCAAATGTTCAATATTATATTTATATAGTTTGTGGATTAAATTTATTGCATTGGGCCAACATGCAATTAAAAATTACAAATAATTAAATTCTCGTATGTTTGGTTAGCTCACCCAAAAAGGTGGGGTACACCAACTTCAAAACTTCATATCTCTTCAACCGTAAGGAGTTAGAAGATGCTCCACATATCAACAGAAATGGATTGAAAAGGAATATCTCCCTGTGATGAGTTTATTTTCAAATTCTTTGTATAATACCCTTAAATTATTCAATTTTTATAGGAAATCAAGACTCCACACATAAAGGTGCCAAAGAGCATGTTACCTTATGCATAAGTTCCAAGGTCAAAGGATTTAATGGACATCATCAAAGGAATGAGGGATCCAATGGACTTCACATACACATACTTAACATCCACAAGGAGGAGGTCTCAACTATATACTTATCATATCAAGGGTACCAAGGTGTGGGGGTGCTTAGACTTCTCCTAGGGTACCATGACCTCATTCATAACACAAATGACCACATAATGGGTCATTTGGACTCTTTGAAATTCTACACTTATTAAAACCACCAAGGAATCTTTATAGGGTAATAGTGCATAGGTTATGGTACTGGGGAATCCAAAGAAACAACTGGGGAACCATAGAAACAACTTAGGGGAACTTAAATGCTCTAAAGGATGTATAGGGATTTTGGCACTGCCCCAAGGGATCCAAGGGATTCAGACTTAGGCTTGGACAAGGTCAAAAAGTCTCCTTTGACATTGAAAAACTTCTAAACTTGAAGGGCTCCTCAAGGGGCACCAAGACACACCGACACACACTTGTTGGAATCAATGAAAATTTAGTCAACAACGTCTCCTTCAGAGTCTCTTTGGATGACACTTGAGGAATCAAGTGGTCATTGATATAATCAAGAATAATCCTCATTTACCTAATCAAGTCCTTCTTGTGCTTCTCCTTAGCTTCAACCTCTTCAGGTTCTGCAACTTCTTCCTTGATGTATTTGAAAATATCATTATCTCTAAGAATGAGTCCAATCATATATCTCCATGCTCCGAAATTTTCTATGTCTTCTAGCTTATCTTCAAGCTTAGTGCTTGGGGTCATCTTATTCAGGAGGTCACCAAAAAAAGAAATTTCTCAAAATACAAAACTGACCTTACCAAGAGATGCACTTGACTGAGGTGAACTGACTGGTACACTTGGTTTTTGGAGATTCCAAATCTTCACCTCTCAAAATTGACTTGCGAAATTTTGATCTGTAGTTTATTGGTTTTTTTGTATTATGTAGTTTTCTGGTACAGAGTCAAACCAAGGTTTGAATTTCCTGGAGATCTACCCACTCAAAAATTTCAATGTAGGGCTCAATAGATGCGCCCTAGGTAGGCGCAAATATATATGCAATTAGATTTCCAAAAATCCAATTTTGACAGAAACCCTAACTTTTGTCTAGAGGGAGAAGAGAGAGAGTTTCACCTTATGAAAGTTGTCCTATTCATGCTAACTTTGTGCCATGTTAAGATTAAAAATGCTAAGATAGATAACATTAGTATTTAATTCAATTTCACAACAATAACATATACATGATCACTGAAAGAAACAGACTCACAAAATATACACTGATTTATTCAGGGAAACCCTATAAGGGAAGAAAACCCATCAAAACTTCCTCAATATAGATGATCACAAGTATAAATACAAATCCCAAACAAGTGCTTCTTCTCCTTAGATCTCTCTCTCTCTCTCTCTCTCTCCGATGTGAATTACACAAGTAAGTGTGTGTGCCCAAATGAGGAGCACATCACTCCTATTTATACTTTATCTTCCACTTGATTTTTCCCTAAATAGGTCGGCCCCAACAAACTATGTTCGCAAAGAGCCAAATATTAGCAATGTTAATGTTCTATTAACATTAAAGATTACAAAAAGTTAAATAATATAACTATGAGATGAAACCATTAAAGTCATTATCATAAGTAACTTTTAGTTCTGTAATAATATTTTATTATTAAATAACAATAAATAAATAAATTATTTATTATCCTAAAACATAACATGTTAAATAAAAATAAATTTTTAACATTTAAATATTTGAAATTAAGAATAATTAACTACTTGATTAAATATCTGTAGAAATACAGATGATTCAATTAGTAAGTTAATATGCAAAATATCACACAGTCAAGCTTAATTAATAAAAATTAACTAACACGAGAGATACGGTATTGATTTTAAATGCATAAATGCATTTATGAATAGAGTAATTAATTCATAATTCACAAATTTATATCAAACTATATCAACTATAAGTGAATAAGTTGAAAGAAATTAATACAGAGAGTATATATATATCATAAAAGAAAAAATGAACTAAAAAATGATACCACTATTTCGAACTAATGCTCAACAATACTACATGAATGAAATCCCAAAATAAACTAAAAGCACAAATTATGTCTTTACTCCAATATAAAATTCTTCTCGTTCATACTCCAATCCTTTAGAGAAATCTTTACAAAACAAATCTGAAAAAAAATCTCCCAAAAACTTAACAAAGCTTCCCCCTGGAATCATCTCCTCGATCCTTCTCATTAACAAAAAAATTGAAAGAAAAATACAGAGATGTTAGTAATTAAAATCCTTCCATTCTTTAAAGACCCTCCTCCCTTAGCAGTCAAATTGTATTTGTTTAAACAGAGGGAAGGGATCATAACAAACTCTAGAAAACAGAGCTGAACGCCAACATAAATTTATGGAAAAATATGGCTCAAACAGACACAAATATCTCATATCTCATACATTTTTTTGGGAAATGGTACATGAAGAAAAGTAAATAGGCCCATTTGTGAAGTGGGTTTTCAACCGTTTGAGATAATTCTCCATGGTTTTCCCACAATCATCCCTGAAAAACACTTATCCCTACTAGTACAATATTTTGGTTTCTTTCATTTGCCCCCGTTCTCTTTTCTAAATCCTCATGGACCGTCTTCTTTGGTTCCTCTTTTCTAAATATACACAATAATCAATCAAGAGATTATTTTATTTTATAATGAATCGGAACCATGATATTAGGATACAATGAATCAGAACGAGAATAAAATAGCTAGAAATCTCATTTCATTATTGAAGTTCAAACTAATGTTTAAATCCAATGATAAAAATAATGAAATCAAACTAAAACTAATACGACGATCAAAATTGGACTACTCGTTATTAACCTATGATCAATATCAAGTGGCTGCACATGGGCCTATGATCAATATGAAGTGGCTGCACATTAAAACAAAAAAAAAATAGTCAGAAGAAAATAGATATAAAATCAAGTGATAAATTATCCCATTAAGTTGGCTTATATGTACGTGACTAGCACTTTTTATGGGCACTGAATAAAGCATTCTTCTTTGAACTGACCTTATTTTTTTTAGGTTAGAGAAATCGGTAATACGTCGGGATTACCTGGGCGAGGCCCAAGTTCAAGGCCGTCGGCTGCCACTATAAACCCCAGGTATATCCAACAGCCCGCAAGCCAGATATACCAGAAACTAAGGGCCGAGGCGTCCCGACTCCAATCCCATCCAGGGGCGGTAGTCTATCCAGGGGGCATCTACCCTTCAAGCCTTATCACAGCGGGCCATGTCTCGGTGAGATTTGATCACTGGTGGGCTGGGTGAAAACCACCTTCCCCCACCGTGCGGGATCCCACTTCATTGACTATGAGATGACCTTACTAATTTAGTGATGTGGTAGCGAGGGAAGGTTGTTTTAATGCAAACTTCCTCTTTATCTCAAGAAAACGTCTTCCTCTTTATCTCAAGCAAACGTGCTCTTTATCACATCGACTTCTCTCATGTATGCCATGTGCATCTTTTCTTCGTGAAATTCATGGAAACCCAAGCGCATTATCCTTCATGTATGCATTGAGTGAAATAGACTCGACGTTTTGGTATATTGCCAACTATGGCATGCATTCCTCCCTTTTAGCAATCACATTTTTTTGTTGCGGATTTTTAACGGTTGTATGCATATCTTGTTCTAATGGTCCATTAGATCACTACTAGGATGCAATCTGGTGAAACTCCTCTTAATATGTGCATAAAATTCCTCCAAGTTGAGCGATTTTATCTCATTTCATTGAGAGCTGGTGAGTGAAGAGATTTCTATGCATAAATATTAGCGATGCCTTCAGAAACTTTGTTTCAACGATAATCCATTAAAACGAAGGTCTTTTTTCTATTCTGTAATCCGAATTTCTGGCTCGAAAATGTTGAAGTGGGTTTTAAAAATTTGGTTAAGTCTCAGATTTGTTAACACTAAACCCATGTACCATTAATTACAAATAAACTAGTCAGAGATTGGAATCTATGTAATAATTAACCATTAATTTGGTTTGATTTGACTTTTGGCAAGGGGATTAGAAGGCACAAAGCAAGCTTCCACCAGCGAAAAGAATGACATCGATAGAAGGAAGAGTGGACTGCGCGAAAGGAGAAACCGACAAGTAAGTAATTTTTCGTTAAATTAGTTAGGAGATTGGTCAAGTGGACCATTTTGTAACGGCTTAGTAATCTTATAAGTAGAGTTAGAAGTATAGTCATTAAGGTAGGAAGGAATCAAAGGATCATCAGATTTTGTAATCATTTCTTATCTGTAGATCTAATTCGGAGGAACGAATGTATTTTCTGGTCTGAGGCTAATTGACCAAGACATGTTCTGTATTTTTGTGATGTACTTCTGAGATTGATGATATGAATATTCTGTTGGTGACATAATTATGTCTCTTGTTTGCATTTTCGTATGATATGGTTAATGATGCAAAGTCTTTAATGATTCCATCTTTGTGTTTTAATGTTTAAACATGAATGATGTGAATCCTGGCAGGATCTATTGGTTTGTTGTATGTTGATGTCTTTGTATTAGGAATATGAGTCTGAATGATGATGATAATGTGTCTTTGTCGAACTAATTATGAGTAAGTGCGAATGAGTTGATCTAGTAATGATCTGATTTGAACCTTGGATTTCTGGTCAAAATTGCGATAGAATAACCGGTAGAGAAAAATTCATCATTCATGCAACCATCCCTCAGACATCTTGGGTGAGACTGCACCTACTCTAAAGGTGTTGTTGGATAGGGTAAAACCTATCCGGGACAATGTTTAGGGAGTTTGCATCGATGGGTGTTGATAGATCTGTGGAGTGAACCCTTGTTGATAGGATATTGTCAACAAATGGTTCCATTATCAGGACCATAGTGCGAAAAAGAAGAGAACATGTTGTGAAACATGTTATAATTATGGAGTATTGGGACGAGGTCATAAATTAGTGACATGTTATAATTGCGGAGTATTGGGAACATTATTATAGGGACTGTCTGAATCTACAGTCTCAGTGTACTTATTGTAGCGTCGCAGACCATATCGTCAAGGAATGGACATGATTGATCGCGAAGTGGCAAGCAAAGAATATACCGCAATCACAACAGAACCAGAACGCAACTTAGAACCAAGGTTGAGGACCAAATGTAGGGAAGATATCGGTGGAACCAAGAACTCAACCATCGAATGTCAAGGTAGAAATTTGAGAAGGAGCTATAGTAGTAGCCAATGGACCACTGATAAATATCCGACCAACGGCTTGAAAGAAGGTGCAATTTTATATCAAAGTGGAGAAGGAAACCTTCTTCGATACAAGAGACATGCTGAACAAGAACACAGGTAAGTTACCTATATATGAAATTCCACTAGTCTTCGATTCGAAAAAATTGTTGGGATTCTCAAGAAAGGTTAGTACTTCGAAGATGTTTCTAGAAAGCTATCTGATGTTAGCAAAAGATCCAGATGCTTTAGCAGAAATAACAAGATTTTTATATTAACGGGAGGAAGGGCGATAGGAACACCTAGTAAATTCATTATAAAAGAACAAAACATGAATGGAAATGAAGATGAATGTCTATATCAATGACTATGATGCGGATTTAGTCATTTTGGATCTAGGATCGGATGTAAATATCCTAACCAAGCAAACTGGGAAATGATGGGGAAATCACAATTGGCCTGGTCCCCAGTATAATTGTGACTGAAAAATCAAGCCAAGGTGTCGCTATTTGGTAGAGTAGCGCGCCTACCTATCGAAGTGGAAGGACTGGAGACATCATAAGGTTTTATTTTTCCCAAAATGTATCTTATTAACAAAAAGTGAAAATATTCCTTGAATCTTTCGTATTTTTTGCATAATGTTTCACTTGTAACTCAGAATTGGCAGACTTTGGACCATTGGAAATCCCTTAAAATTATATACAAATTTTCTGTTTTTGTTTTTTCTAATTCATTACCATTTGCTTGGGGCAGGTGTTTTAGTAAAAAAACATCTTTTAAAAGATTCTTTTTAAAAAGCATCTTTTAAATTCCTTACCATTTGTCTGGGGCAGGCATTTTAGTAAAAACTATTCTTTTAAAATATATTTTTACTAAAACGCTTGTTGTTGTGTCATAAGAAGTACACAAGAAAGAAGCAAATGCACAAGCAAAAGGATGAAAAGTGTGCATGCGACCGGAGAAAAGCAGGCTAAAAAGGAATCGGCGTAGATAAGATAAAAACATGTGCGCGATGGAGAAAGAGGCGGAAGGAAAGATACGACGAGGATGCTGCAATGAGGAAAACAGATCTGAGTTGGTGGAAGAGGCAGGTAGAGAAGATAAGGCTAGAATATGGAAGTCAAGGAAGAATGCAAAAGAATGAGCCAGTGGAAAGAGGAAGGACAGTCTTGCAGCTATTTATCACTGATATAGATGCGTTGAAACACCTTTCCGTGACTAGTTAAGTTTGTGGTTAATGTCTTGTAGGGATTTTATGGCTAGGTATGGGCCGAGATTGATGTGAACCAAAGATATTTTGGGTTGTTGAGTCTGTAATAACTGAGTTGTACTCAATTGACCCTGCGTGGTCTTGTAAATATTATATATAGGAGGAACCCGACCTATATAAGGGTTGGCTTTAGTCATTCATTGATTAGATATTTGGTGTTCAAGAGTTATGTAGTTCTTAGTTAAACTTAGAGGAAGAGTTAGAAGAAGAGGACGCAGAGGAGAGTCTAGTGGAAGGAGAAGGTTGTTGAGTCACAGATCCTACAACTGTGTGCATGGACCACCAGTAGAATAGAAGATTCGATCTAGGTTGTGTGTGTATCAATAGGAGTAGATAGAAGAATAAACCAGAGACCATGAGAGCAAGAAGATTGAGTCATATAGACATATCTAAAGAACAGTCTGCATATTGCATGCTACAAGGTACTATAAACCATTCTCATGCCAAATGAAGAGCACCTTGGTGGTTTTTCCCATATGGGTTTCCATGTTATTTACTGTGTTATGTGGATGAATGTGTTTAATGATAAATGTTGACATGAATGTTTGCTCACTATGCAATATTACAGTTACTATTGAATGAATGTCACAGTAGGAACAATCAGTGAATGCATGAAGGATTAAAGTACTGTTAGACTGCTATGTAAGGCTTTATTATTCAGTTGTTAAGATAAGGCATGAGTCGCATGTTGCTTATTGAGCACAAAAAATAAGATGCATCGCATTGTTGGGCCAATTGTAGATTCACTATGGGTAAGTCGTGTCATGTGTTGGTTGCGCGATATTGTTGTGTTGTTGTCATGCAGTAGCAGAATCCATCCAATCGCATTTGTCGAGTGCCTTGGATGCATGCCAAGGAACTAGAATCCCTCACCAATTGCGGAAGCATGGTTCTTGCAGTCACCCATAAAGATATATCGGGTGAGACTGCGCCTGCTTCGTGGGCATTGCCGAAAGAGCTTGCTCTGTCGGGCCGATGTCTTTTGGTGTCTTGTTGGTATTGTGTTTAATGAACCATGGGTCTAGACAAGAAGGTGATAGAGGCCAACAAATGGTTCTGTTTTCAGGACCCAACCATTTGATTTGAGGGACATGTTTTGGAATCCGACAAAGAATGAAATAGAGGACTGGATGGAGTCCAAGACGCTGACATTCGCGCAAGAAGAGAGCGCAGGATATCAGTTAAGTGCAGAGAACTGGGTAGACCTATACATATATTCTGATATCCACGCGAGATTCTTTGCAGAGCTTCCTATTGTGTTGTATGAATGGTTGTCAATATTGGCAAGAAAGCAGACCAATTTCCAAAGAAGAGAAGTTGTCAAATAGAGTGATCAGTTGGTACGTGAGGTAACCAGTGTAAGTAACACCATCTCTAGAGTTGTTTATTTTTGGGTTGATAGTATCTTACAAGGATATATTATTGAGTTTGTAGTAGAGCTTATAACCTCATATAGTGAGGTTGAAAGAAAATTTTTCCAAGGACCCCAGAGAAGATACTTGTTCTATATCGGTACATGGATCAAGATGCCCGTTTATGAGAAGGGTATCCTGTAGTTGAGTAGTTGAGTAACGTACTCTGGAGGAAGGCTATGTCGTAGACGACCTGTCAAGAAAATGGGGGAATGGTGAGTTGAAATGTTCCCAGGAAGTACAAATCCTGAACTAGATACAGGATTCCTATGGAGTGGAAGGAGATTCAGATCTAGAAAGAGGAGAAATACAGAGGAAGGTCGGCAAACTCCTATTTTGTTCGAGGAAAGTGAACACACACTTCAGTCACAAGTATATGAAGGATCTTCTGATGAAGAGGAGGACTATAACCCAATCCTAGAAGGATAGGAAGACTCCGAACAGTATGATGAGACACCAAGGTCGGGACATAACTACATCACACCAGGAGTATCACCCGAGGTAAGGTCTAGAGCCACATCTCCCGAGCGAGTTATTAATACTAATAGTGCTATTACTGCGATTATAACACAAGAGGAAATACCCCCGTTAAATCCTTCATTGGATAATCCTGGTGCAAACTCAATGGCTAGGGCATATATTTGGTTACCCACATTCAATGGCAATGGAGCAGAGGATCCAGAGCAGCATTGGTTCATATGTGAAGCTATTTGGATGATTCGCTTAGTTTAGAATGCAGACCTAAAGAAAGTGCAAACGATCACGACTCTAAGGGGTCACGCACTGGACTGGTTTATGAAGTATTGTATAGTACCATTAGGAGCACCACAGAATACCCTTGAGGAGATACATGCCGCAATGATCTTCGAGTTTAGAAAACCTAAATTTGAGTCGCAGTGCATCACTGAGAGGAAGGAGATAAAGCAAGCACTGGCAAAGATAGCATGGGACTTTGATCAGCAATTTAAAACCTTGATGGCCAAGGTAAGTTTCTAGATGTTGAATGTTCAGTATAAGGAGTGGTTTATTGCTGCGTTGTTGCCACACATCCAAGGGCCATTGATGCAACAAAAGATTGAGTCACAGACAGAAGCACTAGAATTGGAAATGAAGCTGGAAGCCTCGCCAATTGGTGATGGTGTCGTAAGAATGGTACAGATTCAGTCACAGTTGGCTAATCTAACCATACAACTTCAGGACATAAAGAAGGGTAAGGAATCCCATGAAGACTTATGGTGCAAAAAATGCAGAATGGATGGACACACTAAGAATAATTGTCCACCCTTGTGGAAAATTGTCTCATCTGGTGCACCAAACCCGTTAAATGTCCATGGACTGCCATGTTGTCGCATATGCCAGTATAGAGGACATTGCGACAAGGACTACCTATATCTACAAAATATTGTGAGTACCCCGACAAACCTATTTTATAAATCTTGTAAGTCAGTAGGCCATGAAGATAAGGATGGCAGAGCATATCAGCTCTTGAAGGAAAAGATAGTGGACACATAGTTGATGAAGAATGATGGCCAGACTCAGGTTGACCCCACACAAGTATCATATCAGCCTATGCAGTTCCCAACTAATCAGTATCAGAACCAGTATCAGCCTCAATATGCGCCACAGTAGTTATACGTGCATCAAAATCACTATCAGCCACAATATCAACATAATCAGTATCCCCCATAGCAACCACACCTTCAGGGAAGGGGTGGTGGGAACTTCATAGGAAGAGGAGGCCAAGGAGGATTTGGTAGATGAAGAGGTCAGATTACATGCTACAACTATGGACAACTAGGTCATTATGCCAAAGATTGTTTGGATCCTGCAAAGACATGCTCATATTGCAAAGGACGGGACCATAATGTGGAGCAATGTCCGTAGTTGATTGTGAAGTGGTGGGCCAAGACCATCGCAGTTCCTACTCCTACGTAGAATCCAAACCCAACTTCAAATGCTAACTTAAATGTCCAGATGATTGCTGCTGAACCAAGAGATCCAAGCATTGCAGTTGTAACATGAGGAGGTGTTGCGATCGAAGCTGATCTGGAAACAATGCAAGAACAACTTCAATTGCAGGTACGACCTGCGATGAAGAAGAAGGTACCATTCGGCGTCCAAAAACAGAAGCAAGTATTCATGTACGTGCGACCAGAGTTTATGTATCTAGAAGAGCCGTCAACTTCAGAAGAAGTTAGGGGGATTCTTGAACGATTCCAGCACATATTCCAGAATAAGGTCCCACAAAAGGTTAGTAAGCTCAAATCCTTTCTGTCAAGTTGCTTAGTGGTAACTCAATATAAATATGCTCTTGAAGAACTGCAAGCACTCATAGAAAAGAAACCAATAGAGCCTCAACCTGAAAAGAAAGTTAACCAAGTCGAAAATAAATTCAAAAGTGATCGCAAGTTAAGAATGACTGCGCAGATAGGAGATTATGACATTGACTATATCATTTTAGACCTAGGGTCTTAGTTCAATATCTTAACATGACAAACTTGGGAAAGTATGGGGAACTCATGCTTGGACTGGTCTCCTATCCAGTTGTGAATTTCTTATCAGGAAAAGGTACTCCCAATTGGTAGATTGATTCAAGTCCCTGTCAACATAGAAGGGTTGTGCATATTGCATACTTTGAAGTCATTAAAATTGTTGATGACACAAATCCATATCCCGCGTTGTTGGGCAAAGATTGGGCCATAGACAATAATACCATCATCAACTTCAAGAAAAGGATACTCTCATTTGAGGATAATGAAATGAGGGTAGTGTTTCCCATTGATCCATTGGAAGGACAAAGATATGTTGAGCTTGTCTATAGTGATGGATAGGGTGACTATCTCGACCAAATCTAAAATTTCACTGCCATGTGAGAAGATTACATCAATACAATTGCAGATGGGAACCTAAGCTGGAAGAGTGCTAGTTCCTGCACATTCGACTCAGGGGAAGCTTTAGAGAATAGGAGAAATCGGTTACATGAGGTCTCTATGAGGAGATGTGCGAGGATTACCAAGTTTGTGCAATGGGTGGAGACTGAGGACAGAGAGCTACCCATTTATGAAGGATTACCTAAACTTGTGGAATTTCTCACTGAGTTTGAAGGTCTCATTATACAATTTCTCACTGTGTACCCCTGCTAGATGGTGGGGTACGCACAAGCAATCTATAACAAACTGGCCAAAATGCAGAAGGTTGATGGAATTTTGATTCAATGAAGAATTTATTACTCTAAGTCATAGGTACACAGGGTTGTCGGTCCCTGTAGAGCACATTAATCAGTGTCGTACTGTATTTGCATCATACCCACGGTAGAAATGGATCCATAATTTCATTCACACATTGGAAATGACACCTAGAACCTGCTATACGTATATGGAGTTGCGAGAAGGTACTCAAGACTGGGAAAAGGTAGCCAAATATTTTGTGCACATATTTTATTTTGCTGATGAGAAACCCATAGTTGATATTGCACTTCAAATAGTCAAAGCTCAGATATTTTCTCAAGTCCCTGCCATAGAGGAAAATTCCCATGAGAATAGTGTGACCATCCAGTAGTGGATGGCCTATTACAACCTAACTAGAGATCCATACAATTACTTGACTAACATAAACATACTAGATTCAGAGGGTACATGTGCAGTGGAGGGAAGTGACACTTCAAGTGACCAGTTCCTAAAACCGCTGAAAATCAAAAAATTAAGCAATAGGTCGCCAGAGAACCCAAAGTTTGCTAATATAGGAGATTATTGGGATGAACAGACTGTCACAAAGATCACAAACTTACTGCATGAATATCATGATCTGTTCTCTACCAATTTCTCAAAGATGAAGGGGATAGTAGGAGATTTAGGGGAGATGAAAATATCCCTCCGACCAGATGCTAAACCCGGTAGACAACGACCATACAAAATGAGCCCCAAATACAAGGAAAGGGTAAAAGAAGAATTGGATAGTACGTTCGATGCAGGAATCATTGAACCAGTTGAGGAGTCAGAATGGATCATCCCTATAGTAATACAGGGTAATAAAAGAATCAGCGAAGTAAGGATCGGTGTTGACTTAAGGAAGTTGAACGACGCATGCTTGCATGATCCATTCCCAACACCATTTACAGATGAAGTACTTGAAAGTGTCGGAGGGCAAGAGATGTATTCATTTACTGATGGATTTTTAGGCTATCATCAAGTCAGAATCACAAAGGAGGATGACCAAAAATGACCTTCGTCACAGAATGGGGATGCTATCAGTATACAGTAATTCCCTTTGGACTCAAGAATGCACCTACTATTTTTTCTAGAATAGTCATCAGAGGAAATTTCAATTTAAAATCGGCCTTCCAAAAATAATACAAATTCCATGTCATAATGTTTTAGCCAATCAAATTTCTTTAAAATTCAAAAAGGGAGCACCTCTTAAACGATTTTTTTATATAAATTTGGGGATAGGTATCATAAAAAAAAACTACTTTTTTGTTTGTATTTTCGACATATCTCCCGGTGTTTTTACTCAAATTTCAATCGGAAGAGCTCATTGGATACGGAATTAAATTCTGCATCCAACAAGTACCTACTCGGCATACATTTCACAGGAACCGCTACCCCAAAAACAAGAAATACCTGAAAAAACGTGATGATGATGTCATCATCACGTTTTTTCAGGTATTTCTTGTTTTTGGGGTAGCGGGGCCTGTCAAAAGTATGCCGAGTGGGTACTCATTGGATTGCAGAATTTAATTCCGCATCCAATGAGCTCTCCTAATTGAAATTTGACTAAAAACACACGGAGATATGTCGAAAATATGAACAAAAAAGTAGTTTTTTCCTTTTCTTCCTCCAAAATTAATAAATATTATTTTATTATTTTAACTATTATTTTATTAATTTTCCTTAGGAGGCCCATTTTGAGTTGAAATTTCCTCTAATGAGTTTCTGCTTTTAAATATTTTATAGATAAATATATTGACGTCTAGTTTGATGATTGGACTATGTTTGGTCTAGTAAGAGACCATATTGAGAGTCTGCACATGATGTTGGACCTCTATTTCCTATCAAATTGCGCTTAATTCTAAGAAATGTACTTTCTATGCACCATTTGGTATACAGTTAGGTCACATCATATGTCGCAACGGTATTTTAGTTGACCCAGCAAAAATTGCGATTATTCTCAATTTACCACCGCCTACATCAATCACGCAGCTGAGATCAGTTCTCGAAAATACAAGATACTATAGAAAGTTTATTAGAGGATATGCAACGATCACTGCACCTATGGAGGAACTGTTGAAGAAATACGCAAATTTTCAATGGACAACAACTTTTCAAGAAAGCTTGGATAAATTGAATACTGCAATGGCCATTGCACCAATACTTGTATTCCTTGACTGGAAAAAGGAGTTCCATGTGCATGTTGACGCGTCGTCTATCACGCTTGGCATAGTCCTGACACAACTAAGAGAAGGTGTGCTTGATGAAACTATTTCTTTTGCTAGCAGGAAACTGTCAACAACAGAAAAGAACTACACGATGACAAAAAGAGAAGGCCTTGATATGGTCTATGCGCTTCAGAAATTATGACACTATTTGTTGGGAGGACATTTTCAGATGTACACCGATCACTCAGCGCTGAAATACCTAGTCAACAAGCCAGTGTTGGGGGAAAAGATATGTAGATGGATTCTCCTATTTCAATATTTTGATTTTGAGATCATTTTTAAACTTATTCGACTGAATTTCAAGCTAGACCGCCTGTCAAGGATAGAAAGTGGTGAAGAACCAACCAGCTTGGAAGATAAATGTCCTGGTACGCAACTATTTATGATTCACATGATGGAAGATCATAACCCTGAGTTTAACACCATCATCCACTTTTTGAGTATAGGCTACACACCTGAAGGAATGTCAACTAATTTGAAGAAACAATTGGTTGTCAAAGCCATTGACTATACATTAATTGTTGGGAATCTGTATAAACTGGGTGTGGATGAAGTATTGCGTCGTTGTGTCTTTGACTATGAACAACCTTGGGTTATGAGTGAAGCACATGCTGGTGTTGAAACTATGCAGTAAAAGAAACTATGTGTAAGATATTGTAGGCAGGACTATGGTGGCCAACCATACACATGGATACTAAAAGTTTCTGCAAGCATTGTGATATATGCCAAAGAATAGAAAAAACCTCGCACTGTGACGAGATGCCACTTGCACCATAGATAACACTTCAAGCATTCGATAAGTGGGAAGTTGATTTCATTGGACCAATAATCCCACTAGGAAAAAGAACTAGTGTGTGCTACATTATCACTGCAATAGACTATTTGACCAGATGGGTTGAAGCCACACCTGTTAAAGATTGTATCACTGCGACCGTGGCAAAGTTTTTATTTGAAAATGTAGTCACCAAGTTTGGCTGTTCAAAATTTTTTCTAAGTGACCAAGGTATGCATTTTGTTAACAAAGTGATTGTTGAGATGACTGCAGAGTTTCAGATTCAGCATAAGAAGACGACTCCATATCATCCTTAGGTGAATGGAATGGTCGAATATTGCAACAATATTTTGGAGAATGCATTGACCAATGTATGCAATGTACGCCGAGATGATTAGGATCAAAAAGTTTTAGCTGTGCTATGGGCATATTGCACAACTTGCAAGCGACTGATAGGTCATACCCCATTCAAGTTGGTATATGGGCAAGAACATATTGTACCGATGGAATACATTATGCCAAGCCTACAGATTGTTGCGCTAACAGAGATGACTGACGGAGATGCCGTCGAGAAAAGCTTGTCGCGGCTCATTCAGATGGAAGAGGAACGCTTCATCGTAGGATATCATCAGACTATGGATAAGCAAAGAAAGAAAGCATGGCATGATCACCATATTAGGGTTAAGACATTTAAATTCGGAGGAATTGTATTGATGTATGACAGCAGGTTTTTCAAACACCCAGGTAAACTAAATACACATTGGTTTGGGCCATATGTGGTTCCACACATCACGGATGTGGGCGCAGTAAATTTACAAAATCTTGATGGAACATGTGTCACAATAATGGTGAATGGAAGTCGCTTGAATTCATACTACAATGGTTTCCACATGCCTGGCTAGGACCACGTCAGGAAAAAAAGGGAAGTTGTTATGTCACTCATTGATGACATATGCATGCAGAAGCGCAGGGAAAAGAAGAACGCGCAAGAAAAAAAGGAAAGTGTATGGAAAGGTAGAAATGACATGATATCTACAATCAGGTAATGTGGCTACAACAGTTAACAGCCATAAATTTGACACGGTCCAAGGAGAATGATGGTGTTCATTTTAGTCCCATCCGTTGTCCTCGATATAACTGCGAAAAATGTGCTGACAGGTACAGCGAAGCACTCGAGTTGTCGAGTTAATGAAGGAGCACATCGACCAAGAATCCCATGTGATCTATTAGACATCTAAATGATAACTACAGAACGTTGTCATGGGTATAAGTACTAGGCTTCACCATCAAGCAATATTTTACACAGACATAGAAAGAGCTGAGAGAACCAAATCTGAACAGTCATAGAGCCCAAATTCTGTCACTCAGTTAGCCAACACCCATGGTCATTGAGATCCCCAGTGATAGAGAGCTATCAGATTCAACCGTTATCCCAAGTTTCCCAATTGTTGAAGAAGAAGTAGAATCACGAGAGGTGTAGTAGCCATAAACTGACTCAATGGCACGAACCAGGAAACCATCTATCCTCCTGACTGCACCTAGACCACCACCTGTTCCTTGACCTGCAGCTGCCCCTGTTAATTTTCTGACCCCTAGTTCATGCCCTATGTTGAACCTAGTTCAGAGACCACTAACTGCAGCTGTGCAGATGATCAGAGAGCTGAGACAATTCCGTGAAATAGAAGCAAGAGGACCATCCGGATTACAAACGAAGCAAATGACCAGAAAACACAAGGTTACGAATGTCCCGGATGCTAGTGGGAAAGAAACCATGGAAGAAGGCCAGTTGGAGGAATATTCCATGGATGAAGAATCCCCACCACGTAGAGGCCCATATGCTGAGGATGACGATGAGAACTTCCCCTACTATGTCCCACCAAGAAGAGATGATGCGGAGGAAGTGATGCTGCCGAAGAAGGCCAACACAATGTTGGTCATGTCGCAGGTCCCTGAGAACATCCCCTTGCCCAAGAGAATCATGTCAAAGATTTCCAAGTTACGATTTGAGGACTTCAACACAAGACATTAGCCAAGGTTGAAAAGAGATGACTGCATGATCCCCGATCAGACCAACTTGAATGGAACTCGGATACTAAGACCAATGCAATGGGATGAGGGATTTGGCTGTGCAGCATTCATGAACCTACTATTTATGCCTCATTTCGGCCACAGTACATATGTCAACACATACATGAGGCAAATTCTGGTTTGTTTCCACAGAGGATGTTCATGGCTCGATCGACCATACCCAGTCGACGTCAACCTTATTGTTGCCATAACGGGTTTGCCTAAGGAAGGGGGTGACCCCGTCCCGTACTTGACCCAGAAAAAAACCACTAGGATGAAGTAGAAGCATAATCTTTAGCACGCAGATAGGGGTTTCCTAATTGGCCCCATTGAAAATGCCAGCGTGTGTTTTTCCGTGCAGCTTGTCTCTTGTAAGTTGCTACACAAGATGAGGCCCAACCAATGCACTACGAGAACAGTTGAGCTCGTAGAAATCTATGCACTAGGAGGGATTTCCAATTGGTCATGATATTTGTTGAATGAGATGATAGATGACACCATGCAGTCCCAAGAAGTGCCCACCTATAAATTTCATTACTCCTAGATGCTCATCTTGATATCCTTCACTCTGTGGGCCAACACGCCAAACTCTGTATAGATGGATTTCCCACTACGTGCCTTGGTGCAAGGTACCAGAACTTGTGGGATGAGAAGAAACATGCAGATCAGCAAAAGGATAACAGCATTGAGTTCTTTTTGTAGATAAAGGAATTGTGCAATGTTCTCCGTCGATCTCACCGAACCCACACTGTGACAGTGCACAGGTATGCAACCTTTATCAATTTTCAAGCTGGTGCCCATAATATGATATTTGAACCCAAGAAAAACCTAGCGAGGCAATCACACCATGTAGGGTTCATGATCACTGACACTAATGTCGATGACATTATTAAGGAGTGGCCTGAGGAATGGTGTGACCCACCAGTGGAGCTACTGCCTAAGCACCTGAACAAAGAAGACCCATCCATGGACCATGGATATGGCCACGCTAATGGACAAGGAAAGGAGGGAGGCGATGATCAAGTAAATCTATCACAAGAAGAAGAAGAAACAGTCGATGATGCTGGTAGGAATGGCTCAGATCATCCTGACTCCGAGCACACTCATCCTCAGGAAAACATCCAAACACAAGCGCGAACACAAAAACAAATACCATATCACCCGCGCAAGAAGAGAAAAGAAGACAAGACATCTAGCATGAACACATTAACTGAAGATGATGCGCATGAGCTTGCAAATGTTGTCTCTAAAGTTGCGCAAGACATCCTAGCCGCTCTGAACACATAGCAGGTAAACATTGCTGACCAAGTTGGGACCCACTTCAATAAGTTAATAGAATCCATTAATGAGGTCAAAGCCACTGTGGAGGCTTAGACATATGGCATGGATCCAACCATCCCTCTAGTTACACCAAAGCTGGTGCCTCCAATTAAGGTAAAAATCCAGGTGCAGGTGATGGAGGCAAAAACACCCGAGTTCGATGCAGCCATTAGAGAAAATTCGAGGTCTAAAATGGGCCTCCTAAGGAAAATGATAAAATAATAGTTAAAATAATAAAATAATAGTTATTATTTTTGGAGGAAGAATGAAAAAAACTACTTTTTTTGTTCATATTTTTGACATATCTCCCTGTGTTTTTACTCAAATTATGAGCAGGAGACACGTTTTTTCAAGAATTTATTATTTTTGGGTTAGCAGGGTCCGTCAAAAGTATGCAGTGTGGGTACTCATTGGATGAGGAATTAAATTATGTATCCAACGAGCTCTCCCTTCTGAAATTTGAGTAAAATCACAGGGAGATATGTCGAAAATACGAACAAAAAAAGTAGTTTTCTTTTATGACAAATATGTCAAATCAACCATTATGGTTGACTCATTTTATTGAAATTCTATTGGTTCTTGAATTCCAACTCACAAAATTTATTGTTGGCACGTTTTCTTACAAGGCCCATTTTAGACCCCAAATTTCCTTTAATGTATACAAGGGATTGAGACCATCCATGTCGACTTCTCCAAGCTGTCTTTGGGTGAATTCTATGACGTTCAGTAGGAAGTCACATCTGAAATATGGCTGAAGGAAAATTCTGTTGCGTATCAAATAGAAAAAAAGAAAAGGAAGGAAAAACTGTGCAAGGACCTCCTTAGGGATAAAGAGCAGGAAATTGTTGCACATGAGCATAGCAAGGTTTCACTCACTGAAACCATTAAGAGCGTGGTTGGAGAGTTATCTCCAGAGGAGGGATAGGAAGATGAATATTTAGAATCTAGGGTTTCTCTACTATTGCATATTATGAGAGAACTAAAGAAGCAGGTTGAGGAACTGAAGGCTAGGAAGGTACCAAGCACACCTCCAGAAGTCCTCGAGGAGAGAAGATGAGCAACATCTGAGGCTGCTAGAAAGATTAGAGAAGGAGAAATACTCTACACAAAGGAAGCCAAAACGGTCGCTATAATATGGGGAGCACTGCTGGAATATTAAATTCCAAATAACATTAGGGAAAGCATGCAACAGGCAGATGAGAAAATCAGCGCTGCAAAGGAAGAACTGAAGAAACTGTCGCTTCAACAAAAGGTCATTAAGAGGGCAGAGATCAAGCGACTGCAACAAGAAGTCTAGGCTATTCATGATCAAGAGTGGACTAGGGAATCTGAGGTAGAGACACACCAATCAGAAGCAGAATGACTCACGGGCCTTCTTCAGCCTGTGCAACAGAAACTTTAGCAATTCATGCAGTTGTTGGAGGAAGGACCGTCGGAACATATCAGTTTCGATCGTGTTGAGAAGTTTACCACAGAGGTAGAGCAAGTATCATGAAACATTTCCATGGTGCAACAAATGGTAAATAAGTTCCAGGACAAGATTGGTTCCACTCTGCACCTTGGCCCTGCACCAGAGGCATAGATTTTGCAAGGCAAGTAAAAGTTTTGCACCAGGCCATTTTTGCGGACGAGTGCCTTTTTGCTCAGTGGCTCAGGACGAGCCACATGTGAGTGTTGGGGTCTATTGGAATAGAATAAGTACACAAGGAAGAATTCAATTCACAAGCAAAAGGATGAATAGTGTGCATGCAACAAGAGAAAATCAGGCTAAGAAGGAATTGGCGCAGATAAGATAAAAACATGCGTGCAATGAAGAAAGACGCGGAAGGAAAGATGCGACAACGATGTTGCAATAAGGAATACATATCCAATTCGGTGGAAGAGGTAGGTAGAGAATTTAAGGTTGGAAGATAGAATTCAAGGAAGACTACAAAAGGATGATCCAATAGGAGGAGGAAGGACAGTTTTGCGGCTATTTATGACTCATACATACAAGCTGAAAGACATTTCCACTACTAGTTAAGTCCATTGTTAATGTCTTGCAGGAATTTTACAGCTAGGTATGGGCCAACATTGATGTAAAACAGATATATTTTGGGTTGTTGAGTCTATAATAACTAAGTTGTACTCAGTCGAGCCTGTGTGGTCTTGTAAATATTATATATAGGATGAACCCAACCTGTATAAGAGTTGGCTTGAGTTGTTCGTTGATTAGATTTATGTTTTTCAAGAGTTATGTAGTTCTTAGTTAAACTTAGAGGAATATTTAGAAGAAGAGGACGCAGAGGAGAGTCTAGTAGAAGGAGAAGCTTCTTGAGCCACGGATCCTGTAGCTGTCTACGCGGACCGCTAGTAGAATAGAAGAGTCAATCCAAGATATGTGCAGATCAATAGGATTAAATATAAGAATAAACTAGAGAGCATGAGAGCAAGAATATTGATTCAAATAGACATATCTAAAGAACAGTTTGCATATTGCAGGATGTAAGGTGCTATAAACCATTCTCATGCCAGATGAAGAGCACCTTGGTGGTTTTTCCCATATGGGTTTCTACATTATTTACTTTGTTATGTGGATGAATGTGTTTAATGATAAATGTTGACATGAATGTTTGCTCCCTATGCATTATTACAGTTACTATTGAATGAATGTCACAGTTGGAACAATTAGGGAATGCATGAAGGATTAAAGCATTGTTAGAATGTTATGTAAGGTTTTATGATTTAGTTGTTAAGATAATAACATGCGTCGTATGATTTATTTTGAGCACAGGAAATCAAATGCGTTGCACTGTTGCGCCAGTTGTAGATTCACTGTGGGTAATTCATGTCGCGCGTTGGTTGTGACATATTGTTGTTTTGTTGTCACGTAGTAGCATACTCCATCCAATCGCCTTTGTCAAGATCCTTGGTCGCATGCCAAGGGACTAGAATCCCTCGCCAACTACGAAAAATGGTTATGGTAGTTACCCATAAAGATATCTCAGGTGAGACTGTGCCTACTTCACGGGTGTTTCTGACAGAGCTTGCTATGTCAAGCCGATGTCTTTTGTTATCTTATTGGTATTGTGTTGTTATTAAACCATGGGTCTAGACAAGAAGGTGATAGAGGCCAATACTAGCCCCCAAAAAATGGTAAGGAACTATAAAAAAACCCAAAACAACAAAGTTGTATATAATTTCAAGATATTTCCAATGGTCGAAAGTCTGCCCAATTATGTATTATGAGTGAAAAGTTATGCCCAAAATACGAAATATTCCAGGAATATTTTCACTTTTTTTAAATAGGATACATTATAGAAGAGGGTAGAATTTTAAGATATGTAGACTTTGATGTTATTGAGATAGTCGATGAGGTAAACTCGTACCCTACATTTTTATGAATCGGTTGGGAAAATGAAAACTTGGTGGTTATCAACTTCAAGAAAATGGTTGTTGGCCCGGGAAAGGGGCACAAAAAGGAAGTTCATGCACGCAGCCAAGGAAAATGCACCACGTACTCTATAGAAGTAAAGGAAGATCACGAAGAATGAAAAGGATCTGCAAAGGAAAAATGGAGAGGTGCGCGGCAAAGGAAAGGCAAGCGCAGAAGCGCACACGAGGAAAACAGTCGAAAAGAGATAGGGAGGTTGTGGGTGCAGAAGCTAGCTTAAGTCGACAGATGCCACACGAGTGAAAGCATGTTGTAAGTAAGGCTATTAGTTCCTCATGTTGATTCATGATCACCATAGCCGTAGCCTGGGGGGGTGGTTGATGGTGACAGTTAACAGACTGCATGTAAGCAGTCGACCCAGTGTGGTCATGTAAAATGTTATAAATAGGAGAGATTTAATAGTTAGAAGGTTGATTTTTGTTAGTTGTAATTATGGAATAGGTTTGATAAATGAGAGCTATATACAGTTGGAGAGAACAAATATAAGGAAAAGGTAATCAGGAATCTACAGGACACAGAAAGAATAGTGCAATGAGGAAGCTCTGCTAGAGCGGTGGAGATTCTAGGAAGTTCGATCTAGGCTATGTACAGATCTATAGGTAGTAGCAGTAAATTAGGAGAAATACGATAGAGAGCATGAGAACTATGAGTCTGCACTTAAAGACATATCTCAAGATCAGTCTGCATCCCGCATACAGCAAGGTGATATATCCTTTCTCATGCCAGATGAAGAGCACCTTGGTGGTTTTTTCGAGATGGGTTTCCACATTATTTCTTGTCTCCAAATGAATGATTGATGTGGTGAATTTTTATGTGATTGGTTAATAGTTGTTGTTCGTATAATGTTAATTGTAGTTCCATTTCTGTTAGTTTCCTGCAATTGGTAAATGGATGAACAAAATGCCTTGTTGAATTGACCTTGTATAATTGTATATCATTTCGTGTGGTTCCTAGTATGAATTCTGCCTTAATTCATCGAGTCGATTGACATGAATCAACTACGCCACACGAGTTATGCCAGCTATGATGGGGAAAGGAAAGTTAGGTCACGTGTGATGAAATACAGTTGTGCTCATTCGCGCAGAACTAACTCCTTCATCCAGCCAACCTGCTTCCTTCGTTGAGTTCCTTGGTTGCGAGCCAAGGAACTATACTTCCCCAACAATCACGAAAACATGGTTCTGGTGATTACCCATCTATGAGATATCTTGGGTGAGACTACACCTGATTCATAGGTGTTGCTTATGGGGATTTCTCTATCGGGTCAGTATCTCCGGTAGTTATTCGATCGACGGGATGCACAGAACCTGGGTCGTGCAAGTGGAAAAAGGTGGCCAACAAATGGTTCTGTTGTCGAGACCTATTGATTAAATCGGGGAGATGTTATGGCACCCAATGAAGGAGGATATAGAAGATCAGGTGGATGCTAAAATGTTGATGTTCGCGTGAGAAGAAGCCAACGAAAGATAGGGGAATGCAATAAAATGGATGGGGGAACTGTCATAGTGAATGAGTCGCACGGTTTGTGGAGCGGATATGCTGTGTAGGAGCTAGAAGTAATATGGAAGGTAGTAAGAAGAGATGTTCCTAGGAAGTTCTAAGGATGAGTTAGGAACTGGATTCTTGAGAAGTAGAAGAAGGTTTCGATCAAGAAAGGGGAGAAAGGTAACATGAGGAAGGAGGGCCTATAGCTTATCGATGGAGGGTGAATATGGATGTGATTCATACCTAGATAAAGGATCCTGTGATGAAGAGGAGGAGTATAGACTGATTTCTGAGAGAGAAGAATCAAGAGGGTCTACAAAATCGCTAAGAATAGGACATGACTATAGTATTCCAAGGAGATCACCCAAAGCAAGACGTAGGAGTCCATCACCTGAACCCCATGTGAACACTAGTAGTCCTAGTGTTGGGACTGCTGAGCAAGAAATCCCATCAGCGATCCCCGTAAATCCTATAAACTCAGGAGGTCTAGCAAAAAATCCCAGTGCCACCCTAATGGTGGGGATAGATATTAGATTACCCACCTTTAATGGGAATGGAACAGAAGACCCAGAACAACATTGGTTTCTTTGTGAAGTTGTCTATATGGTACGCTTAGTACATAATGTAGATATAAAGAAGGGACAGATGATCATGACTCTCAGGGGTCGTGCCTTGGATTAGTTCATGAAATTTTGTGCTGCACCAGTAGGAACCCTGCAGAAGACTCTTGAGGAGATTCGGTGGGCAATGATTTTAGAGTTACGAAAGCCCCAATTGAAGTCCCAATGTATTACCAAAATCAAATAAATTAAGTAGGCTCCAACAGAAATGGTATGGGACTTCGACCAGTGGTTTAAAACACTGATGGCCAAATTTAGTTTCCAGATGTCAGATGTACAGCATAAAGAGTGGTTTATTGCTACGCTACTACCACATATAAGAGGGCCACTCATGCAACATAAGATCGCAACACAGAAAGAGGCATTGGACTTAGCAATGAAGCTAAAGGCTTCACCCATAGGGGATGGTGCCACAAGAATGATACAGATTCAGTCTCAATTGGCTAATCTGACTATCCAACTCCAAGATATGAAAAGGGGAAAAGAAGCACATGATGACATCTAGTGTACCCGATGCTGGACCAACGGGCATACCAAAGATGAATACCTGGCATATATGAACTACATTTCATTGAGGGGGCTAAGCCCATTAAATAGCCAAGGATTACCTTGGTGCAATATATACCAAACAAGAGGACACCGGAACACTTATTTCCTATTTATGCACAAGATGGTATGTACACCAACCAGTCTATATTGTAAATTTTGTAAATATGTAGGCCATGATGAACAAGATTGTAGGGCCTACTAACTGATGAGGGAGAAAATGGTAGATGCATATTTGATGAAGATGGAAGAGAAAGTAAATATTGAACAGACTCCACCTCATCTCCAGGATCCTCCCTAGTTTCAGGCTGCACCGCAACTCCCATCTCCGTTGCAATTTCAGACAGCACCCCAGTTTTAGAATATGGCCCCATATAATGGGTACCAATAGCACTACCAGTAACCACAATACTTGTTACAACCACCTCAAAGGAGGGGTGGCAATTTCAAGGGCTGGGGAGGAGGAGGATTTGGCCAAGGAAGAGGGCCAGTTGTATGCTACAATTGTGGAGTACTGGGGAATTATGCCAAGGACTACCTAAAACCTGCAAGGACTTGCTCATACTGCAGACAGTGTCACAATGTGGAGTAATTCCCATAGCTCATTGCTAGATGGCAAGCTCGTACGCTTGGATCATCCAAGCCGATACCAAGCCCTGCACCACATCTTGTGTCGAATGCTCCCACTCTAGACACCAATATCAATATACAGATGATAGTCATCGAACCATGGGAACCAAATGTGGCAGTGTTCATGAGGGGATGTGCCATGACAGGTGCAGAACAAGCCACGTAGATAGACCTTGCGATGCATGCACAACCCCAGGTGCGACCTGCCGCAAAGAAGAAAACATCAATTGACATTCAAGAACAGAAGTGCATATTCATGGATGTGTGTCCATATTTCATCGACGCAGAACAACCATCTACCTTAGGCCAAGTGAAAGATATGCCTAAAAGATTCCAAAAGATATTTGAACAATGAAGTATGGACAAAACTGTAGATAAGGTTAGTAAGCTTAAACCTTTCTTATCAAGTTGTTTAGCGCTAAACAAGGATAAGGAAGTACTTGCAGAACTGGAAGCACTCATCGAAACACTTCCAGAGGGAGACCCTCCGCAAAAGAAGGTTAACTGTATCAAGACTAAGCTCAAGACAGGACGCGAACTTAGGATGACCGCATAAATTGGTGATTATGATATGGAATATATCATCCTTGACTTGGGATCCAAAGTCAACATTTTAACACACCAAACGTGGGAAATAATGGGCAAGCCACCCTTGGAATGGTCCCCCACTCAATTAAGGCTTTCCAATCAAGCAAAGGTCATCCATGTTGGCAGGATGGGTCAAATTCAAGTAGATATTGAAGGATTACACACTTTTGTGGACTTCGAAGTCATAGACATAGTAGATGATACCACCCCGTAGCCTGCACTACTTGGGATTAATTGGGCAATGGAAAACCAGATGATCATAAATTTCAAAAGAAGGAGTCTATCATTTGAAGATGATGATATGTGGGTCGTTGTGCCCCTTGACTCACTAGAAGGACCAAGGTATGTTGAGACGGTATTCAACAAAGAGCAGGATGACCGCCTAGACACCATCTACAATGTAACTGCCCTTCGGGAAGACTATATTAATCCTACTAAATATGGTAACCTAAGTTGGAAATGTGAGAGTTCAAGTACATCAGACTCAAGAGAGGCACTAGAGAAGTGGCAGAACCGACTACATGAAGTCTCATCGAGAAAATGTGTCAGGATAACTAAGTCTGTCAGGTGGGTAGGAACTCAGTCGTGACCACTACCTAACTTGGCAGTTTTCTTGATTGAATTCAAAGAAATGGTAACAAAGCCATAGAGACTATCTGCACTAGACTTTGCATTAAAATCTATGCCCACACAATGGTGGGGTACGCATAAGAGTACCATAACCAAATGGCCACTATGCAAAAGGCTCCTAGAAGTAAGGTTTGGAGAATAAATTAAAACTATAGCCCAAATATATACAGGGTTATCCAATCCCGTTGAACACTTGGAACAATGTTCCACAGCATTCTCGAACTACCCTCACCAAGAATGGGTTCATCATTGCATCCATACCCTTGAGATGGCACCATGAGGCTAGTAAGCATCTATGGAGCTGTGCTAGGATACAAGGGAATGGGAAGAAGTTGCATAGAAATTCACTTACACATTCTAGTTTGCGGATGAACAACCTACAGTTGATATTGCACTGAAAACTATTAAAGAAAAAATATTCACCGAGATCCCATTGGAGATTGTGTATTCTCAACCTCGTGATGCGCATTCCCACCAATGCTGTGAGATAGTCCAACATTGGATGAAATGCTATAATATCTCTGGGGACTCAGATGATTATCCGACCAACATCAATATTCCAGAATCGAAAGGATCATGCGAGGTAGAAGGAAGCGGCATTTCCATTGAACAGTTCATTAAGCCACTAAAGATTAAAAAGGTTAATAGTGGATCGGAGGACAATTCGAAATTTTCCAACATTGGAGACTACTGGAATGAAGAAACAGTAGCCCAAATCACCGATCTATTACATGAATTTCAGGACCTATTTCTGACAAATCTCAGGGAGATGAAGGGAATAGTAGGAGATTTGGGTGAAATGAAAATTCCACTCAAACCCGATGCAATGCCAATGAAACAAAAACCATACAGATTAAACCCACATTATAAGGATAAAGTAAAAGTAGAACTGGATCGCATGTTGGAGGCAGGAATTATTGAACCAGTAGAAGAATCGGAATGGATAAGCCCCATAGTCATCCAGGACAAAAAGGTGACAGGTGAAGTCAGAATCTGTGTCGACCTGAGAAAACTAACTGATGCCTGCTTGCATGATCCATTTCCTACACCCTTCATGGATGAGTTTTTGGAAAGCGTTGGTGGATAGGAAATGTACTCATTCACATATGGGTTCTCCAGATAATATCAGGTCTGAATTGCACCAGAAGATAGACACAAGACAACCTTTGTAACATAATGGGGATGCTACCAATACACGGTAGTGCCCTTTGGCCTTAAAAATGCCCCTGCAATTTATAGAATAGTAGTATCTGCTTTCAAATATTTAATTCATAAGTTTCTTGAAGCATACTTTGATGACTGGAGAGTCTTTGGTCTGGTAAGAGACCATATTGAAAATTTGTGAATGATGTTGGAGAGGTGTCACTAGTATCAAATTGTGTTGAACTTGAGAAAATGTATCTTCTATGCACCTTTTGGTGTACTACTAGGCCATGTAGTTTGTCGTGATGGAAACTTGGATGAACCCACGAAGGTAGCAATTATCCTCGACTTGCCTCCACCCACATCAGTCACGCAACTCAGGTCTATGTTGGGACACACTGGGTATTATAGCAAATTCATAAGAGGGTCAGAGATAGTTGCCCCAATGGAGAAACTGTTAAAAAAAGATGCCAAGTTTGAATGGAATGAAAGTTTCCAAGAGAGTATGGATAAACTAAAGAGTAAAATAGCTACTGCTCCAATATTAATATTTTTAGATTGGAAAAAATAATTTCATGTACATGTTGATGCCTCATCGATTGCGCTTGGCATAGTGTTAACCCAACCAGGAGATGGCACAAGTAACCAACCGATCGCATTTTCCAGTAGGAAACTATCAATGGAAGAGAAAAATTACACCACAACTGAAAGAGAAGGGCTTGTAATGCTCTATGCGCTACAAAAATTCAGACTTTATCTATTGGGTGGAAACTTCAAAATGTTCACTGATCATTCTGCGCTAAAATACATGGTCAATAAGCCAGTGTTGGGGAGGGGGGGGGGGGGAATCTGTCGGGGGCTTCTCCTATTTCAAGAATTTGACTTTGAATTCATTGTGAAGCCAGGCCGACTAAATGTTGGGCTTGACCACTTATCACGAACTGAAAGTGGCAAGGAATCCATCAGCCTAGAGGACAATTTACTAGATGTGCATATATTTGCTATAGATGTTGTTGATAAAGAATTCGATGCGATTATGCACTTACTCAATACAAGTTATGAACCTCAATATTATTCAACATGGAAAAAGAAACAGTTGGTTGTCAAGGCCTCCGACTACATGCTCATAGTGGGACAACTTTATAAGTTGGGACCAGATGAAATACTGCGAAGATGTGTCTTTGACCATGAAAGACAATGGGTAATGGTGGAAGCACATGCGGGTGTCTTAGGAGGACACTATACTGGGAAAGCAATAGTGCGAAATATTTTGTAAGCCGGACTCTGGTGGCCAACGGTACATATGGATACAAGCAAATACTATCGTAATTGCGATAAGTGTCAAAGAACATGGAAACCATCGCAACATGATGAAATGCCACTTGCGCCATAAATTACACTGCATGCCTTTGATAAATGGGAAGTGGATTTTTTTGGCCCTATCAGCCCACTGGGAAAATGAACTTGTGTACATTATCTCATCACTGCTACAGATTACTTAACAAGATGGGTTGAGGCTGCACCTATAAAATAATGTACTGTTGCAACTGTATCCCACTTCCTCTTTGAGAATGTCGTCACAAGATTAGGTTGTCCCAAAATCCTAATCAGCGACCAAGGTACGCATTTTGTAAATAAGTTAATTTTTGAACTAACTACATGTTGGTTATTGGGCAGACCCGGGTTTACTGTAATGTAACAACAACACCCCTAGCTCACTGGCCCTTTCGGCGACAGACCGTGGAGCGGCCTGAAGTCTCATTCGAAGTGATTCTAATGGGTTGGCCAAAGACTCAAGTGTCTTTGACCAGGTTCTGTAGCATCCTGGGGTCTCGCAGCTCTTCTTAGCCAATGAGGTCTCTCTCCATGACGCGCAGTCTCTCTTCCTCGCGGGTTCTGACAGGGGAAGGACTCCTATTGCATCGCAGCGACTTTCGCGATGCGCAACTCTCTCTTCTGCTTAACCCACTATTTGCGCTATCTCACACCGCAGCTCCTCTAACGGTGCGATATCGCCTATTGTCAATGCGATATCTTCTATAGTACGGCCCACTGCGACCCTCACGGTCCAAAGGTTATCTCACTGGGTGAAATGACTTGGCTAACTTTCAACAAGATATTAAACACTCTGACATGAACTTCCATAGTTCAACACACTCTACCTCAACTATACTTACTGTTCGAATAAGTATACCAGAAACACTTTAACAGAATGACTTATTACTATGTGAAACAAGCACTGATAAACTCATATGCAGACGCCTGATACATGTAAATCCACATTTAACCTTCAATAATGTTGTAACTGAATGAGACATACAGACATTTACTAACTGATATGCAACATTCATGTAACAGATAACAACTATCAACTAAGTAAAGCACAATCACATGAAATAATCACATAACACATTGGTTTTACATGGTTCACTTCCAGGGTAGAAGCTACATCCACAGAACTGTGTTTATTATATCTTGAGAGAGTACACAGTTCTACTGCAACCTGTTGTGCAGCTAGAGATCTTCTGGATAACTCTGCACTCACTGCCGGGAGCCCTTCTCTCCTAGATCTCTTCTCTTTCTCTATATTTCCTTCTTACAATATTCTCTCTCTCTCTCTCTCTCTCTCTC